>JANHFT010002622.1:84600-118145 GCA_032467955.1 Pseudoxenodon macrops | reverse complement strand
ACAAAAATGTATAGAAATAAATGTAAATAACTGTAAGAGACATATGACACAGTACTGTTAAAAAAAAGAAAAATGCTTGTTGTTATGTAAATTATAAAAATGGAAAAATAAAAATTTTAAAAAGTAAAGCTTATATTGCTTAAATAAGACAAAGCACCAGAATGGTTTTCCTTTAAAAAAAAAAATCTTGTTAAATGGCGAAGGTGCTTGGACCCATTCTTCAAGAACTTTAAGAAGGATAATGGCAATGCCATTTCCATGTTAGCAAGTTAGAAACTTTGTTAAGGAAACATATTTAGTACTTATTAAACCAAAATTCAACGATGGCTCAAAATCTATGTGGGTCTAAAGAAGATGTGGCTGTGCACACTATCCATCCATTCCCACCGTTTCAGCAGGCTGGTGCGAGGATCTAAATCTTTCTTGAATGCAGATCTTAGCGGATTTTCTTAGGGTGACGTTTCTCTGGTATCAAGGAAATTTTGAGAGAAAAATACAAGGATGAGGAGGAAGCAAGAAGGAAAAAGGATGACGAAATGGAAAGGAGTGAGGGGGGATGACAAGGTGGGGTAGAAACACGGGGGAATTATCTGTGACACCAGAAGTAAAAAGGATGGAAGTGGTCAAGCAGTTCAAAGAGAGATGGGAGATTCCCTGCCCTGACCAGTTGCTGCCCCAGCTGGTGGTAGTAGTAAAAGACAATCCTTAAGATTTGTCCTGGCTCTAGAGCAGGGGTGCCAAACTGGTGTTGTCATGGCGATGTCACATGACTTATTGTGACCTTTTTTTCCCCTTTGATAAACCGGATGTGAGCATGGCCAGCGCGTGACGCATCTTGGGTTTGTCAGCCCTGCTCCAGAGCCCCATCAGTTACTTCTGCAAGGATCCTGCAAAACATGAAGAGAAGCAAAGTGGTGGTGAATGGTGGAAACCGTAGGCGCAACCTCTGAAACAACCCTGTGAGATTTGGAAGCATTCCCCACACACGCCAAAGCACCTTTTTCAAAATGCTTCCCATGACCCTCAGTTTCCACAAAAACTTTGTGGTGCATTGGCATGCCATGAAAATTTTGGCAATAACAATTTGGCAGGGGGGGGGGGATTGGGAAATCTCATCAAAACCTTGTGGAGGAGGCCTTTGTGTGATGCATTTGCCACAGGTGAGCGTCTTTTGACAGGAAGCAGGTTAAGAAATGGAGTGAGGTACAGATCAATTAGCATACTGCAGTTTTTGTGGTTGGCATATTTGCTTCTTTCCACCAACACAGAAACTAGATCTCTAGGAAAGATAGATGAAGAGGTGAATATGTTAACAATGAATACAATGTAGGTTTTTCCTTGTTTAGAAAGTGTTTAAGTCAAGCTGAAGATCAAATTTGTTCAAACAGAAAGAAGCATGTTAACTTTAATTTGACCTTAGTGTTTCTGAAAGTTGGCTGTATAGGTTATTCTGGATAGTTGATCTCAGGGACAACATGAAGCACGCATCTTTTAATTACAAAGATAACAATAGGAACTAGGCAGTTGGAAATAGCATCTGTGCATTGGTAGAATTGTATACACAGACCCATATCAGTTCTTTCATTGTTTGCATAGTTAGGCGTGTGGCACTTAACTAGGTCCTAGGACCGTGATGGCGAACCTATGGCACGAGTGACACAGATGGCATGCAGAGCCATATCGGAGGGCATGTGAGACGTTGCCCTATGTCAGCTGCAGCACACATGGTGCACTGGCCAGCTGATTGTTGGCCTTCCAGAGGGGGGAAGGCTGTTTTCGCCCTCCCCAGTCTTCAGGAAGCCTTACTAAAGCCCGGGGAGAGCAAAAAATGGCACAACTGACCAACCGGAAGTTCAGAGGCTTCAATGAGGCCTGCGCGGGAGGCAATGCAGAGGGGGAAGTGAGCACATGCACAGGGGGAGGGCATGGCATTATGGGTGCGGCCACACATGCACCCTTTTGGCAACCGAGCCAAAAAATATTAGCCATCACTGTCCTAGGACCTAGATCTCAAAAGGAAACAATAATGCATTGGCTTCATGCATCTGAAAATGAACAATTCAGAGCTGTTAGCAATGAAGAATCTATAACTCCGGATGCCTTTCACCAATTTTCTTTGCAGCAATTAATTCGTATGGAAAGATACTTGCTTTTAAAGAACTTTATTTGGACTTGGAATTTGGAACAGCAACAGCATCCGACCTGCTGTGCCTGTTTCATATAAAAAAGGATTTGCTGGGGAACAGAATATTAAAAAAAAAAATCCTGCTGGGGAAATGTTCAGCTCTGCGCAGGACTTTGGAAAATGAAAGGAAGGCAAAAATGATTTTATTCTCTGACAGGCATCAGCAGGAAAAAACAAAACAAAACCCAAGCGTGTGTCACATATCATGAGAAAACACAAAATGTGCTGGTTCTGTTCCCAGCTTGATGCATTATTTATAAACCTGTACATGTTGAGAGAAATTCTGGATCAGTCCAACTTTCACTCCACACCCGTTGCTGGCGGACTGTTAGGACTTTGTTCCTTTTTTAAGCAACAAAACAACCAACTGTTAACATGATCACAACGCTGCCCCCAGTAAGAGAAGATGTTGCTGTTGGCAATAAAACATCGCTTTCAAAATATGTGTGTGTGTGTGTGTGTATCAGTATTTTGATTGATTCAAAGTTGGTACAGCTGGTACTCTTGTTTCTTTTGGAAGAAGGCTGAAGCACTTGACAGCATTCCTGAGAGTTGGAATATGACCTAGTGATGACTAGTAAACCAAACTTTACAACTAATAAAGGATAAGGAGAGGCGAAAGACTAGCACTTTGCTTGCCACATCCTACTGGGAGGCGAGCTCAAGAGCATTTGTATGTGCCTGGGGGAAAAAAGCAGAAGGAAGGAAGGAAGTGATCTCCAATGAGTTATCTCATTGATAAATGGTGATAGAGCAAAAGAGGAGCGGACAGAATAAAGCCCAAACTATCCTGTTTCCCTGAAAATAAGATCTCCCTGGATAATAAGCCCAATCAGACTTTTGAGCGTATGCACTAAAATAAGCCGTCCCCTGAAAATAAGCCCTCCCCAAAACAGCAGGAGCAGCAGCCATGAAGTGACCATGCTCGCTGCCTCCTGCATCTCAAAAATAATAAGACCTCCCCGAAAATAAGGCCAAGAGCTTATTTCAGGGGTCCAAAGAAAATAAGATCCTGTCTTATTTTATTCTCGGTACCTGCATTGTTTCTCCTTCTTGTAGTCAGTGGGTCAAGTGCCATTGGATGTATCCCAAGAGGTTTTAAATTATAGCCACGGCATGCAGTGGGTCTTACTGTTTTAATCAAAACAAAGGGACTGTCATGGGTACTTTTAAACCAGTAGACCCCAATTTCTTAGGCACTAGGGACCAGTTCCGTGGAGGGTGGTTTTTCCATGGACCTGGGTGGCATGGTTTCACACATTGCCTGGATACCACATGTGCATGGATGACGTTTCGCTTGCTTGTGCAGCTGCCATATTCCTTAATGAAATTGCTTCAGGAAACTGGGTTGCAAATCAAAGACAATGAGGAAATATTCATTCCCTCTATTTTGTCGTGGCAGAGGGCCTACAATGTCCATGGTTATTGTAGAAAAAGGAATAGGGATTAAAGGCTATCTCTCTCCACTGGGACTTTATCCATGTTCCCCTTTTGGCTTCACTATTTGACAAATGGGGCAGGATTTATAGTAATGGGGCCACATCTTTCCCAATCTCTGGCCAATAAAATCTACCTGATATTCTGAATGTCCAGACCATGGATTTTCGTGGACTAGTTCCAATATAATCTTGCAATATTGATTTTTCTTGTAATCTGGATATTGTTTCCTTGTTTCTCTCTTTTTTGCCGCTAACAAGACCTTAACATTAGGTCTTTCTTTTGTAAGGATCCTAAGTGAATTTCCCATTTAGAAGTCTCTATCCTATGGTTCACTCTTAGCTTTCTTGGCCTTTCATAAGGCTTTCTCCTTTCTAGGACATCTTTCTATTAAATCAGTCTGGCTAGGAAGGATCCCAGGTTCCATATCCCTTCCTGCTTCATCTTCATCCTCATCTTTGCCTTCATTTGGGTTCTTGTGGTTACTTCCACTATCTTAGCAAGAGTCCAACTCTTTGTAAGTGGAAAATCTGTCCCTATCATCAGGTTACATGGGAGATTAGAGATTATTCCTACCACTATTATCTGCCCATTTTCCTGTGCCTCTATGATGGCTTTAGCAAATGGGACCATCTCAGTTTGCTCAAACATGCTAGCAAGGGGCTCTTTTCCCACAGATGTTGCCTTTTTTTCCACTAAATGAAGTTTCTATCTACTCCCAGCGTCTAATAGGTCTGTAACAGTCACCCCATTAACTTTTGCTAGGGTTATGATTTTTCTCCCCAGTGGTGTTTGCACTACTGTAGATATTCCTTTTCTCTGACTTTTACAGGTTTTCTTTTTGACAAATATGTTTCTTTCCTTTCATTTGGGCTTCTTTACAGCTTTAACCTTTCCTATCCCAAACCTCTCACTAGGCAGTACATGTAGAAACTGTTCTAAAATTATTTCCTGTACTACTACTTTTTATTTGCTCCTTTCATCTGGTCTCAAGCATTTCCTACTAATTGATGAATCCCTTCCTTTTTATCATGGAATCCATGACTAAACCTCTGTCTATAGGATTACTTCTTTAACATGGTAATAATCCATTACTTCTCTAGTTGGAACATTACTAGCAGCTCTTAAGAGCTTTTCCTGTTAAACATGGGGCTAATCTGACACGCCATTCATTTACAAGAGATAGCAAGCAAATCTTTCAAACATGGTAAAATAGGCTTCTGTATCTTCTTCTTTCATTAACTTAGGTATCTTGATATCTTGGGCTACCATTTCCCCTTTCTATATGTTATGAAAACTCCACAGAGTTTTCATAGAGATGAGCATGCCCTTCTTGGTGACTAGACCCCTTTAAGTCTGTCAGTCTCCCCAACTCTCACTGCCTTGCTTTTCTTTCATTCTTTTCCCATTTTGGCCTGTCCTTCTCGGTCTCTCTCCAAAGCCACTCTTCCTCCTCCTTTTGAATCAATCAAAACTTTTCTTCTTACTGTTGCTTCAACATTTCTGTAATGATGTTGGCCCAAGTATCTGAGCTTAGCCCCTTTTCTGGCTGCTCTTGGTTTTTTTTAAACTTAACTACCCATCTCCACCAAGTAGTAGCCTAAGGGAGAATCTGCCCCTCCTGCCATTTCATCTGTTTGTTTGGTGTAGTGAGAGGTGTGGCTTCTCCCACAGGATGTTGGCTATTGCATTCAAAGCCTGAGCTCTGGGAGGGCCAAACTCCCTTTTGTAGCTAACGTTTCCTTTCTTTTCATACAGAGAATTTATCAAGTCCTGAGCCAACACTACCTCTGTGGATGCCACCTTTTTATAACTATCCCACTCTCTTTTGGATACACCATCTCTGCCACCACTTTGTCACAAGTTCTTTTAAAATATACCCAATTTGCTCAGCTCAAGAGGCAAAAGAGCTAATGACCACACAAGTCCTTAGACAACATACACACATGCTATTATTACCTACTACTTTTGTCCACTCTTCCCATTTGCTACTACTAGTATTACTTCCAGTATTGCTGCTACTACTACTTCCACTATTGCTACTACTATTTCTTGTGAGCACTGCTAGAGAAACCAGGCTTTCTGGTTGCCTTGCACAGGCACCTCCTTCCTCCTTCTCTCCCACACGCACACACTCAGCTGTTTCACAGCAAAGCTTTTATAGCCAACATGCTGCTGCTGTGGAGAGGGCTTAAAAAGACAGGAAGAAGGCAGCACAGGTGCTAGCAATTTTCGTGGCAGTCTGCTCTCTTACAGGGACAAGTGCTGCACTTTTCATACATAGAGCCAACATGAGGATGTACATACAAAAGTGTGGGGTTTGTTTATTTATTTTTATTTAGTTAGTTAGTTTGTCAAACATATGCGAGATAACAGGTATAAGTATAAACATGGACATGAACAAAGGAAATGAGTATGAATAAATGGGGACAGTAGGACAGGGATGGTAGGCAGGCTGCTGCACTTATGCACGCCCCCTTAGGAATGGGGTGAGGTCCACGGTAGACAGTTTAAGGTTAAAGCTATGGGGGTTTGGGGATGAAACCACAGAGTCAGATAGTGCATTCCAGGCATTGACCACTCTGTTGAAGTCGTATTTTCTGCAATCGAGTTTGGAGCAGTTTACCTTGTGTTTGTATCTACTGTTTGCCTGTGTATTATCGCAGTTGAAGCTGAAGTGGTCATTGACAGGTAGGATGTTGTAGCAGACAATATTGTGTACTACGCTTAGGTCATCATGGTTTTTTGTGATGCCTAATAGATCTTGAAAACAGATACAGGATTAAGACAGAGGAGATACTTGAGTCTGGGCACAGGACAAAGCATGAGAAAGAGACTCAGTAACTCTGCTTTAATGAGACTAAATATAAATTATAGAGGATAATTAATTTGGTAGGTTTTCAAGGCTGTGCTACATCACTCTACTAGCAATAAAGATCTTGTTATCTCTTGGGGCTTTACGTTATATCAAACTCTCCTAACTCCTCCCACCCTAGATGCCATTGGTTATAATTTTGCTCTAAACAACTTTGAGTCAGGGCAACCTCTTTTATAATGTGTTGAAGATGCAGGAATGGGTAAGGGTTTGCTAGTCCTTTTGCCAATACAAGTGAATTGTGGTGGGCTTTGTCTTGCTTAGAATAGAAAAGAATAGAATAGAATAGAATAGAATAGAATAGAATAGAATAGAATAGAATAGAATAGAATAGGTTAACAGAGTTGGAAGAGACCTTGGAGGTCTTCTAGTCCAACCCCCTGCCTAGGCAGGAAACCCTACACCACTTCAGACAAATGGATATCCAATATCTTCTTAAAAACTTCCAGTGTTGGGCTGAGAGAGAATGACTGGCCCAAAATCACACAAATGGCTTTATGCCTAAGGCAGGACTAGAACTCATCACCCCCTGATTTTTAGCCTTTTGCCTTAAGGATTAGATCAGTTATTAGTCTCTGTCACTGTGAAATCCTTTTGATCTTCCTTAATAGAAATTGTGTTTCTAATTCTCTGATCATCCATGTTTTCCAACAATCTATTCTAATTTCTCAGAATCCTTAAATTGTGATACCTACAAATCAACATAGTACAACATAGTTACAGATTTTCACCAATGCATAAACATTATTTCTTGTGATAGAAGCACTATTTGCTCATCTAACCCTCATATTACATGTTGATTTCTGCATGAGACTATAAAAAACATAGGCACAAATGAAGTGAACATCTAATTTGCTAACATTGGCACTCTTTCTCCTGCTGTACCTGAAGGTCTTTGGGATTAAATCTAATTTTCACAGTTAGTTAGTTTCCCTATTCTTTATTGCTGAAGAGGTATCTACCACATGGACCTTTTTTTTGGACTTAGTCTTGTCAATATATACTGTGGTACTAGGAGAAATAAAATAGATTCCACAGGCCAGGAGTCTATTGTTATGATAATTACTTTCTAGATAATTCAGAATAAAGACAAAAAGAGTTGAGGGCATTTTTTTCTGAGTAAACTGAAAATATACCTTTTAGACATTCAAAAGTTGTTGACATGCATCAACAGCTAAGTCTTCAGTCTATCAGAATTTCTTCAGACTATATTGTTTAGATAAAAGTTTATCCTACAAAATCAGTACATGTCAGTCAATAAGTCAGCCTAAAACACCATATTCTTTTGTATCAAATGTGCAGGTGAATTAAGGGAATCAATAGATGGCATTAAATACAACTCAAGGTTGAACTGTGGATTCCTTGGTACTCTCTGAGTTTGGTTTCATTGCCTGACTAAATTACATCATCAGTGCTAGGGAGTGTAGGGAGTGTGGGGTTTGCATTCTGTTTACATATTGCAGTCTGCCCTGCCAATGTGAGTGTGGGTTTTTCCTTTCTGCTTGATTGTTTGTCTTCTTAATTGTTCATCTCGTTGACTTCCTTGATTACAGTATTATTTGTCTCCTTCATTGTTCATCTAGTGTTAATTTCTACTTATCTGGGTGTTGGCTACTGGAGAGGAAGTGTTCTGCTCTTTTTGTTTCCTTCTCAGGTTTTATATTATTTCTTTTGCATGATATGTAAATGTAGTTTATCTCTACATGTCTATTGATGGTTGAGACTCAGGTTTCCAGGAATTCCTTGGTGTTTTAGATTTAGTTTGGTCTAGGATACTCCCAGTCTCCCAGTTGAAACTATGGTTGAGTCTGTCCATGTATTGTGAAATTAAGGTGTTTTCATGGTGTCTTCTAATTGCTAGTAGGTGTTCATGGAAGCACTCTGCTAGTCTTCTGTATGGCCTATATTGTATACTCTTCTTGGGTTATTGTGTCTTTTGAATTACATAAGATATTTTGTAGGGCTTTAATTAGTTGGCATGCTAAGGTGAAGCCATCTGGTTTTAAGAGTTTGTTGGATATTTCTAAGATATTTCTGATGTATGTGGAGTTATTCCTTGCGTGGTTTGTCTTGGTTGTTCTATAGTCGGTTGAGTTGGTTGAGTTGAGTAGTCAGGTACTTTTTGATAAAGTTGTAGGGATATCTATTTTGTTGGGAGATATTGTATAAGTGGTCAGTTTTCTTTTTTTGATTTTTCAGGGTTGCTGACCTGTGCTTGTGCTCATCTGAATAATGTTCCAAAATTCCTCTTGTCGGATGTTAGTTATTTATTTAGTAGTAAAGCACATGGATAGTGTGGATGTGTTTTTTTTATAGATTTCTAACTTGCTACCATTTCCTTTGCTGATGAGGATGTCTAGGATGGATAGGATGTAGGATATCCCAGAAGGGTAGTAAATTAGCAGTGGTAGCAGAAATACTGATTATTTTACACACTTTTATATAAAGTTTGAATTCCTTACTTTAATAAACATATCTTATCATAAAGTGGAGACTTTTTTCATTTAATACTAGAAAACTAATAGTGGAAAACTTATTAAAGTAATAACATGTGCCTAATTCTAGTGCTTGTATTTCACAAGAGACCTTGCAGAATTTATTTTGGGATTGCCATTTTTTTAAAAACAATTTCCACTAACAAAAGTGCATGTGGTATATATTCAACAAATCAAACCATTTTTAGAAGAATTGGGGGGTAAGCAATGACTACAAGGCCATTCAAAAATAGGCCATTTCATCTTTTTAAAATTGTACTGGAAGATCATTTCCAGTGCCTATTTCTCAAACTGGTCTGTGATCTTTCATTATTAACACATTTCTTGGCTTAAGTGACTTTAATATTTTCAATAAAATGTTAGCTCTGCCTTGGATCAGTTCTTTTACAGAAATTCACTATGTGGATTGTATTATTTGGTTTATGTATGTCAAGGGAGTGGGTGAAGAAATCTTTTTTTTTGATGGAATTGTCTAATATACAGATGTTGATAAATTATTAAAACTTCACAGGGACAAGTCTGATTTTTATAAATATAAAAATTTACATAGATTCGACTCCTGTATATTGAAGAAGCTACTACTTCTTGATGCACATGTATACTCTACATGCCCATGCTTTCTTTTGGAAACTGTTTTTCTAAAGATCGGACTCAAAATAAAGACAGAATAAATATAAGATTCTCACCGTGATCTTCTTTTGTTTCTTGGCTGTGATTGTTAATTCAGGTCTATTCTGAGATACTATTTTCCTTAAGAAAAGACCAGCATGAGCAAATCAAAGTCTATGTAATCTAGTATTTGTTTCCCTTTTTTTCCCCCACTGTGCAGCATTTATGTGCTTTTATCGTTGTGTTTTATTTTCTCCTGGAATATTTCCATTTTCTGTTTTAATAGTAGTAAGTTTATGTATCATTTATCTATTACCAAGTGGGATATTAGAAATATCAGAGCTCCAAATAGAGTGGGTGAAATATGCCTTGGAAATCAGTATGAGGCTTTCCAAGCTAAATTCCTTTTTTTTTTAAAAAATACTTTGACCAATTTATATTTGTAAGAAATAATGGCGCCTTTTTCTGAATGCCGTGAAGCTGATTGTTAGAGGTTTGGCTAAAGAATAAGCAATTAACTTACTAGTCTGTTCCATTTACTCTTATTGAATATGGTGCTATAAAAATGATGGATGAAGTACTCCATGTTTTGAATTATACTAGGACTCAGAGAATGGAACAGGCTAGATGTGTGAATAAATCATATTCATCAACAACAGCTGCAGGAAACATTTAGCATTATGGGGACCAAATGGTAAAACTAAGGATCTTTTCACCCGCACCATCTATCTACTGTCCAAAATGGTGTAATTGGACTGATCAGCAGTGGCCTAATTTGATATGAAGGCAAGGATGTTAGGCCACTGAAATGTAAGGCTTCTTCTTGTCTCAATTCCCTTCCCCATCATGCAGTTAGATATAAAAGAAAAACTTGTGTTAAAAAAAACCAGCTTTTGTCTTTTTGGAGCCTTGATACTAATTTTATATTATTCAAAGCTAATTTAGGCTGAAAATTAGAACCTAAAGTAACCCTGTTCCTTCTCCAACAAATGAAAACAAATGGTTTTCTGGTTCAACTTGTAGCAAATATCTAAAATACAGAGCCATCATAATTAAAAGCTCTAACAGCTTTATACACCATTGTTTTGAAACAGACTGAAGCTGGTAATCAACCTTATCTAAATTAATAATTTAAATATGCACTGAAGTGCTTCCCTTTATCTACTTTCAGCTTTCAAATATGTGCACTAGTATACATATACCGTGTTTCTCCAAAAAGACAACCCACATTGAAATAAGAACAGTCCAACAGGAATATCCTACAGGAGGTAACAAAAAGTCAATATGGGGACCATGACTGAATAATTAAAGGACATTTAAAAGGTGAAGGGCTTATATTGTGCAGCCACAGTTGCCATCTCAACCTTTTCAGAGGATGCCTGTACTATCCACATAAAAATGATTTCTGATTATCCTGCAGATGAATTGTTACATCTATATGCTCTGTATGTGGCTGAAAACCATTCAGAAGCTATGTCAAGATTAGAGCAGTACAAACAATGATGGGAAGTCACACAATTCTCATGGAACACCCATGCTTGAAGTCCTACACTGATTACCAATTGGCTTCCAGGTACAGTTCAATGTACTGATTGTCACCTTTAGAAGCCCTCATGAGATGAGGCCTAGTTATCTGAAGGACTGTCTGTCTGCTCCTATGGTTTCTGTTCAATCCTGTAAAATTTGACAGAATTGGCATCTATTAGGATCCAGGAAGTGGACCTAACCTCTGGAATATATTCTTCCAGAGATTTATCTGACTACTCCCACCTTACCAGCTTTTAAAATAGTAGTAAAAACATGATTCTTCCCCGGTCCTTGGTTTAGAGGGGTTAGATTGGCCTTTTTGGCCTCTCCTCATGGGAGAGAGTGTTTGGTTTCTGTACCCTCCCAATGACATCCCACATCAAATTTTGTTGCTTTTATTGTTTTTTATATGTCAAGTGATCCAGAAACATTTAGAGTCAGGCAGCTTAGAAATATGAGAAATAAATAAATAAATGTATTTATTTATTTATTTTGGAAGGTTCATTCTTGTTTTGACTTTTTTCTGACATGTATTTTCAAAACAGAGTTTTTGAACTAACAAACTGCCTTGATGTCCTAGATTGAGATACAAAAATAGAAATAGAAAGTAATTACAGTAAAATTATGTATGGTGTATGTAGCGCTAATCCATAATGAGATATCATGACTCTACTAATGCACAGCTACACAAGTCCTTTGAGTCAAATGTACTGGAGGACTATATTTTTTCTTTGCAAAAAGATGCAGATACCATTTACCACTGATATTTTCTGGGATCTTTTATCACCTTCCTAACCTAGTCCATAATTGTGATCACTCATTCAAGTACTAATAAGATTTATCTTCAAAGCTTGAAGGTTTGTCAGGTGTGCCATCTGTTGAGATAGTGTATGTTCTTAATTAACATACAATCAAGAAAGGCAGAATGAATAATTCAAACAAATGGTACAGACTCCCACTAGAATATTATCCCTACAAATGCAGTTATTAAGGGATAGAATTCTGATAGTTGATAGGCTTAGTTGGAAATAGTTTTGGATTGCTAGTAGATTAATAGCTGCCTTCAAAGAACATCCAGCAGATTTTTCCCAAGTCCAGCAAAGCATAAGAATATTGAAGAGTATTAATTGTAGTTAGATGTGCACTGATATTTCTTTAGGTCCCTGCTGCACAGATATGATATTTCTGTGGAATTATCACAATATGCAGTCATCTCTTTAGTTCCAAAGAGAAATCTGCACAAGGAAGTTGAATGTGCTTGAACATTTGAAAATCTTGAATAAGAAAATTGGGGCATATTTCCTACCTCTGTGTTCAGCTAGAAAATCTAAAGTAGAGACTTAATTTGGAGTCCTTTGAATGAGAATAGAGCTACCAATATAAATCACCTGCTTTATCAAAGGCCCATTTCAACAGTACTCGTGTGTATGAATACAACAGTCCTCCTTCCAGATTGAATTCATATTCTACTTGGTGCTTTGGAGAAATGCTTGATTAAACTCAGGCCCTATAAGGCTGCCAGCTTTGACCCTGATCTGACTCAGAAATAAGACTGGGAAATGAAGCTTCCTGTCTTTCCGTAATTGTCATGAAAAAACCACAAATGGCTTTTAAGGTTTTTTTCTTGTTATTTTTTTTCACAGAATAGGGTGGAAATCCACAGACACAATATTCTTCAGAGAAAATGAAGTCAGTTCTGTCTTGGAAATAGAGTACAGAAGGTTGGGAGGTAAATTCCATTACAAACATTTTAAAGACTATATGCTTATACATTTTCAATTTTGGAGAAAATTAGACATTTTGAGGAATCAATCGTTGACATATCAATCTTGCCCAGTTTCAGACTGATCAGTGCCTATCACCAAAACTGTATCTTAAAATATTTTTAAAGATAATTAATGTTTTTAAATAGTTTTAAATTATTTTTCCTATAGTTTGTAATTCCTCTGGAAATTGTAGCCATTTATCTGTGTTCCTTTAACTAAAATATGACCATTCTAAAAGAGGTGAAAGGATTCGTGGTTGGGCTGTAAAGTCTGATTTGGGAAAAATTGTGAATATTTTATTTCAGATAGAATTAACTGACATGTTTAGCAAAGGATATTATATTCTTTTCTAAAGCAATGTGTCTGGCAGGTGTAATGACCCATTTCTTGTAACAGTGATGTTGATAGGAAGCTGGGAGATCAAACAGACAAGATGGTGAATATGACGATCTGATACAAAAGGGGTAGACCAACTCTAAGTTCCTAAATCTAAGTTGACTTCAAGTGCAGTTATGGTGCACTGAAGATTTTCTTTTCAAAAAAAAATTGAATACCTTTTATGGCCTGCCTTTCCAGATTTCATAACTATAAGCAAGGTAATTCCTACCAACTGGACCTTACTTTTGGTATTGGTGAAAAAAAGTATGTAATACTCTAATGTCATTTGGAAAGATAGTTTAAACTGAATCAAAGAACCTTAACAGAGGTGAATTCCCACCGGTTCATCAGTTCTATAGAACCGGTAGTAACTTGGTGATGACGTCATGGAGCCGGTCCCGTCGGTGGGTCTGTGAGCACCACCATCTTGGATTTTGCTTCTGCGCATGCAAAAGCAAAACATAATTTTTGATTGCTGCGTGCGCGCACAACCAAAACGTCCCCGAGCGAACCGGTAGCAAAAATATCCAGAACCCACCCCTGAACCTTAAGGAGGCTCATTTCCTACTAAAGTCTGCTGGGTTTGGCTTCTTTTGTTAATAAAACGTCTTAAAACATTTTCATTCTTCCAAAAAACACTTGTACTGATAACTTTGGCTGCTTATCTTCTCATTTACATAAAGTTATATTGTTATTTGATTGATAAAGATTTTTATCAATTCATTGTAGGATAAAGAATTCTTCTGGAAAGTATGAACTGCAATCTAGCCGCTAGTCCAGCCTAGGTTAGTAGACTGATGTTTCTCAACTCCCTAGTCTAGTGCTGAAAGAGAGCAGCTAGTGAACCCGTTACCTTCCATGACCCTGAGGCTTCCATTCCTAGCCTATCACCTTCACCACTGAACTACACTGGCTATCTATTTGATTAATTGATAAATTAAAATTTTAAAATGAATAATTAAAATATTGAGTTTGTTCGTTTTACTTTTTCAAAGCCGAGAGTTAACATATAGTAAATAGTCCAGAAGAGCAAAGGCCATTTTTTAAAACTAAAAAGATCTGTCAAGGCTTCAGAAAAGATATAACTTGTAATCTTGTTTACATATAAAATAAAAACAGACTTAAGATATTGAGAAATTCATCCTCAGTTCCAGACAGCATTTTGGTTTTTATCCAGGCAATTAAGTTACAAACGTCAGAGCTAGATTATGTTGCTTTAAAATGATTGGCATTATTTTAAAACGTATGCTTCTGATGTCAGTATTAGTCACTTCACTGACTAAGTGCACTATTTTTATCATTTTAAGTCTTAAAAGGGGACAGTTGATTCAGCTGCGATCTCAAGGGGTGACCATTCAAGTCTGAATGTCATCTCCTAGAACGACATTAGATACATGCAAATTGCATATTGTGCTATTCACGAGATTGATATAACTATATCTGAAGTAATGAAAGACTTATCATTTTCCTAACTTCTTTGCAAAAATGTACACATGTGCACGTTTGCAGAACTACACACATCTCTTTCATTTTGGGGTTAAACTGGCATATTAGTGTCTCAAGAAGTATTATCATATTCAAAGTATGTTGGATTTTAATATACTGGATCATAATAAATTTTTCCAAATGCACTTTCCCAGATTTTTTCCCCATTTCTATGCTAATGCTTTCACTTCCTTTTAAGAACTTGAAAGTAAATAGTTTCACTGACTGTGCAATCCTTTTATATGGCCTAATACAAAAGTGTGCAATCTGTGGTTCAAGGCATGTATACGGCCCTCTGTTTAATTTCCTGAATCTATTGGTCCAATTTCAAAAGGCTGTGCAATCTCTGGACAGAAGCCGTCTGTTTCTTTTCTGGCATCTGTCTTGGGGAGCCATACATGAAGAAGAAAAGAAGGAATAGTCCAGGGAAACTGATCCTTCCTTCCCATATTTAATTTTGGCACTCAGTACACAGGGTTTGGCCCTATAAATTGCCTCATGTTCCTGATGATTTTTTTTTACAATGCAATGCATCCTTGCTTGCCAATAAAGGAAAATAAAATTAAAAGCTAATTCATTGAACATGATATTTTATCCTTGAACTGCCACTGAGCACGGCATCTATGACAAGCAATAGCCAATTTGTGGACATTTTTACTGTATTGAGCTTCTTTTTCCCTCCTGAGATCCAGAGGGTCCCAAAGCTCTTCAGGAAAGCTGTGAAGATGATTCTTACCCCAGTTGCTGGGCTGCAATGAGTCGAGCCCAAAACAGGTGCAGCTGTGTTGTGGATTTATTATCTTGCTTTGCTATTGTGTTATGGTTACTTTTAACTTACTTTGCCTTTGTATTTTGAGGTGTCTGGTGGTTTTTGTTATTTTAGGATTAGGCATTTAAGATGGCTGGCCATATAACTAAACAAAAAAAAAATCATAGTTACATGTAACATCTCCATATGGAGCTAAGAAATAACTCCTGAATAGTTGCAAAATGTTGACTTGATATTAATCAATTTCTCTGAAGGAGCCTTGTCCCTTTTTATCACATTCACTCTATTTCTCCCCATTCTAGAGTTTATGAGCATGTAGTGGGGAAAGTAAGGAAATTGAGCAACCAGATGGGATGGGGGGAAATGCAATAGTAGAAATTCTGCTATTTCATAATGGTAACTGAATTCCTTTATTAATGCATTCTTTCATCACAGAAAACCAAAATATTAATCATTGAAGTAGGCTCACACTCACCAAAAATGTGAAATGCATTTCTTATTGTAGAGCTGTGCTTCCCAACCTCTCCAGGCAGAATTCTGGGAGTTGAAGTTCAGACATGAAGTTACAGAGGTTGAGAGACACTGCTATGGAGAAAGCGCTATAGTTCTTATTACTTTGTACATGGATTAATTGAGAGTAAACTATAAGTTTATAGCTTGTCAGGATACTATCAGTTCAAAATGTGCATACAATCCACAGTGAGTATTACACTGCACATTGTAGTTTTCTAGAATTTTATTCAAAAAATTTAAAGGAAAATCCATTTGTGTTTTTATGTTGTTAATTGCCATCTGGTCTATTATTTCCTCAAAGTTTTCATGTGTTTACTCCATATGAAGTTCCGTCATTGGTTCTTTATTTAGAGGTTTTGCTTATGGGATTTTATTGTTGAAAGAAAAGATGTAGTTTGAAAGAGTTAACATGAGTGAAAAATTAGTATACAGAATCACCTGATCCAATTTAGGGAGCCAATCTGGAACACAACATGGCTCATTCTGATCTAGGTCATTTCAAAAGTAGACCCATCTGATTCACATCCTGCATCCAAAGCAAGATTTAAACAAACCACACTTTTTGTTGGAAAAGAATGTGATGGAATTTGCAGAAAAAATAGCCCTCCAAATTTACAACAAACATTGTACATTTCAGACACACTAAAGATTTGCAGCAAAGATTGATACAACTAAGTATTCCCTTGCATATAATTTGGTTCTGGGTCAGGTAGAACTCTCTACTAGTTCAAAATGTGTAATCTCTGATAAAAGAGGATGTTTTCTCACATCTATTTTTTTAAAATAATCCTGTAAGGTCCTACAAATTAGTTTGAAGTGGTCAAAGAGCTTAATATTTATACATTCATTGCATTTGTACACCACTGTGATCAATGTTGACTCTCACTGTTTATGAGATAAATAAAACACAAATATGCAATAAAACCCCAAGGACAAAAACAATGAAACAATTTAACCATATGTAATCATGGCACCAAGTCCAACTTAATAATAGCAATTTGGCCTTGAATGCCAATGAAAAGTTCTGTTTTTAAAGAATACCTAAACAGTGCCAAGTAGATGCCACTCAGCCCTTGGGAACAGGGGTATAAGTAGTGATTATTATTATTTTTAAAAGGTTTACTTATGAGCCCTCACTTTTTTAACTTACATATGAGGGAACCTTAAGCATGCCAACCTGTTTCCACTAAGAGGAAGTGAGGTGCTACAAAATATATCAAGAAGTGAAGTCATGTAAGTATGTGAATGGCTGAAACCAGCACCTTATGTGTAAACCTAATGGAAGGTCATGTAGTGCTTGTAATATATCCAGTTGTGGGAAATCTCATGCCCTGTATTTTTTACCAGTTGCAGCCTTTTCAAGTAAATGTAATGTAAATGTAATTCAAATAATGTAAAGCACATTACTACTAGAAGAGTTTCTGTTGTCAGGAGCTATCGTTCCAAGTTGGCACACTATTTGAGGAGGGCAAAGTTTTCCCTGGCCATGGAATCCCCTCTGAATCCAGCAGTAGCTGTGAATCCAGAACTTCCAAGTCATAGATCTGCTCTTTCAGGAGAAGTGACATCCCATCAGAATGGAAACTGAAGCATACAGAACAACATATGTTTTCTGGACCAGCAACAGTATGTTAAGATTTAGCCTGATTCATTCCATCCAGGCCTCTTTAGCAACCAATAAAGACTTCCATGGCATCTCAAGCCCAGCTCAATATGCACTCATGTATCATCATTATATGGATGTTTTATTTCATCCAAAACCATGGATAAACTCTCCTGGGAGTTTCATGTAGATATTGAAATTGTAGCGATAGAAGGACCAAACACTGTGGTACCCCGCAGAAGGGTGTCTACAATTCAGAATATAATTTTTATATTCCAATAAAAAGGGCATTTACTGATATGCTTCACTTATTATCAAACATTAGAAAACATCATCCAAAACTGGGTAGTATATACAATAAGTAGTATATAAGATTGTTATACTGTACATTTATGTGAACAGGTCATTTTAATGCTTATGCTGTCAACTTTGATAATGACACCATTATGGTTCAATAATTTCATCTTTTGATATTATTGAAGATTTCATTCTGTTTTTAATTATATATCAACATTTTATAATTGCTCAAAATAAACTTCTATGTTTATGGTATATTAAGTGACATAAAAATATCTCAGATTTACTGTTCCAAGAAAGCTAACAGAATTATAGACAAACAAAAGAAACAAAAATTGGCAATAGGAAAAGGGAAAAACATGCATATTTGATTAGACTTACCAAGGCCAGTTCTTAGGCAGAATGGAGTTCCTCAGAACTCCAAGTGATATAAATATTTGGTGCTTACTTTTACATTTTAAAATTTATGGTTCACTCCTGTGCATGTTGATTCAGAAATGCCATTATATGCAATGAGATCACCTGATAACTGTGTGCAGGACTGTAGCCTTAAAGAACTTTGTTACTTTTTTCTATATAACCAGAATAATTACCATAGTCAACTTTTGCTTTCATATAACACAGGATTAATCAAATACAGAATTAATCAAGCACTTTAGCTACATTCAGATTATATGATCCAAAGAAGCCTGTTAGAGTGATATATTAGTTTATGTCATGTCTGCACCATAGACAGAGGAAGAAAAAATGGCCTGAATTACTCAGCAGATGCAAACTATTACAGTAATTTCAAAAGCTTTTGGCTTGGTTTTTTTTAAAAAAAAAAACATTATTTGGCAAAATAGATTATACTTTTTTATTTTTATTTGCAAGATCCTTCCAAGTTCAGACATGAGGAAATGAATAAAACCATGGCTGCTTACCATGTATTCCATGTTGGATGCAGGTGGGAACACTTTGCCTCTGACCTGATTGTGAAAATCCAAAATGGCAATCATATCATTCTGTGAGATGTAGCGCTTTTTCCTGACTTTGGGGAGGCTTGCAGGATCCAGATGAGCTGCTTCAACATCAGTGTAATTTTTAGCTGAGAGGAATAGGTCAGTGGAATTGGGCAACACTAGTGCACTTGCTTCACTGAGAATGGTAATTAGGAGAGCCCCACTAATGGCAGAAATGACTGTCATTTTAGGGTCTGTCTACTTTAAAGCAGGAGACAAAGAAAGGATCTGTGGAAGACAAAAGGGTTAAAGAATATTATTGGGATCAGACTAAATCTTTCCTTCCAGCTGAGTTCCCCCCAGCTGATCTCCCAACCGATTCATGTGTGCAGCAAAGCACAAATATAGGATGGTTGGAAATGCTCAATTGAAATGCTCTGATGTCTCATGTTGCCTAGCAACCATACACACAAATTGTCCTGTAACATATGTGACCATCTTAGTACAGCTCAAAAAGCTACAAAAAGTGCACTATTTTCAAGCTGGGGGGAAAAAATTCTGATCACTGTGCAGAGTAAGTTCTGTACTCGTACTAAAGAGACATAATCAAAGGAAAAATCAGGACATGAGAAAGAGAGAGGGAGAGAGGGAAAGGGAGAGGGAGAGAGACAGAGACAGAGACAGAAACATACAGAGAGAGAGAGAGAGAGAGAGAGGGAAAGGGAGAGGGACAGAGACAGAGACATACAGAGAGAGAGAGAGAGAGAGAGAGAGAAAGAGAGAGAGAGATCTTCCTCCTGCCATTCAACTGATTCTAGGAGCATCAGATGCGTAATAATAATAATAGTAAAAAGACATGCAACAGAAACTGAGCTCAGTGGCTTACCTCTTTGCAGAACCAAAAAGCCTAGTGTTATTATTCTTCCAAGTTAAACAGTTCTCTTCTGTGCTCTAGTGTGAACCTTGGAGGGAAAAAAGAGTGTATCTTATTACCAACTTACAAGGAGGAAGAAAGAGGGTGGGGAAAACGGAAAGCTTTCTAGCTGCTGGCTACGCGAACTGCTAACAGCTTTTATATGTTATAGTAAACTACAAAGGGCAACTCTTTTTCCAAGTCTTATGCACCCAAGGGGTGGAGTTTTGTAGAGAAAACACAGTGATTGGGCTTTGACTGTAGGATATTAGGATATTGTTTCAAACACCCCTTTCACCCTGACTACAAAAAGGCAAGATTCAACTTTTTTTTTTCCTCGTCCTTTGGTTTTATTTCATTTGGCTTCCTTTTTTCATAGTTCAATTTCCTGATGTTAATACTTAGATACATACGATAAATAATGCACACATTTTATTTTATTTCAGCAATCCGGATGGAAAAATACAGGAGGCTTAAAGAAACCGAAAAGCAATTTGTTTCATGTTGACACTTGGAACACTGCTGTCAATTGTTTGCTTTTATTCAGGCAGCTCTGAAGCAAGAATGGAGAAAGTGAGACTCTGGAAAGAGACGTTTGTCACCTGAATTCATTCCTCTGAATAGCAACAGAAGCCGAATAGTCTTGAAAGCAACAAAAAAAAGGTGTGGGGGGGTGTCAGGGAAACATCTGGTCTGCATTTGCTGGAAGGGGGGATGGAATTCTTTAAGCAAGGAATGGTTCGACCACTGACACAAAATGCAAAGAGCTGAGGGCATAACTAAACAGCACCATGACAAATGGGCCATCAGCTATAAGGGGTGCCAGTGACCCAGAGCCAGCAATCCTATATCATTGGATTTATAGCTTGAAGTTCCTTCAGTATTACAGTAGACAGAAGCAATGCCAGGTCTGGAAGCCTGAGGAAATCTTTACAATCAGTCCCATCAAACATTCCAAAGAAGGAATATTTTGTGAAGTCAATGGAATGAGACTTCTCCCGGGAAAACTGAAGCAACAATTGGAGGGAGGCATGGATGAAAGGGCACTGGTGGTTGCACAGAGAAATGATTACCCACTTTGCTTGGTCATCAGCCCAATCGTGCTCTGAACCAGAGAGTATTTTCAAAATGCTTACTGTGTGTAAGAGTGGTAGCACAGACAGTTTACAGAGTGAAACTGTTGGCACTTCATCTTTGAGACATGTAAGCAGCCAACAGCAGGTCATGTATCTCTCTCTTTGCTCCAGAATGCTGAATTTCTAGTTAAAAGTGGGGACTTCTTGTGGTGTGTAGTGGGAGGGGGGGAGAGGGAAAATGAAAGAAATACCAGTATTTATTTGGTATTTTTGTGTAAATAATCAACAACAGAGGTGTGAGAACCTCTGTCACCATGGGTGAGGGGGTGGTTGCAGCAAGGATAGGCAGGCCGGGCTTCCCTTCCTCCCCACCAGAGGCCTGGGGCCAGGCGTCCCTCCATGCCGGAGGCCTGAGACAATGCAAGAATCCCACTCAGGTGGGGAAGGAGGGAAGCCCCACCTACCCCTTCCTTGCCACCACCACCCCTTTGCCCCTGTCGGCAGTGCAGGGCACTTCCCTTGTAGTGGCAGGAATAGCCAGTGGGGCAGAGCGGGTGGCGGCAGGCTGCAGTGGCAGGCCATTCGCACCAGCTAAGAGGCAGTGGTAGCTCTTCATTCTTCTGCCACTCTCGCATTCCGGGAAGTGTCCAGCCAGCCATGCCTGGCCTCCCACTGCAGCAGCCCATGTGGATCCTGGGCAGGGCAGCTTCAGGGCCTTTCCTCACAGCAGCGTTGGTGGTGATGAGGCAGGCGGGCGCAGGGGAGCGACTGATGGCAGTGCTTCTGTCTGCCAAGGGAGTGGATGTCCTGAAGCATGCATGCACACCAGCCAGCTAGTCTTCTGGTTACAGGCAGATAGGTGTGTGCAACGATCAGTTGAACTAACTGGATGCCAGACCAGTTGTCCAGCGCACATGCGCATGATGGAAGCCAGAAGAGCAACTGGCCACCATGCGCATGCGTACTAGGCAGCTGCTCTCATCAGGATTCCAGCACTCCAGCACATGCACATGCACACACGGTCACGTTTCGGTACTCAGTGCTGAAAAGGTTAACCATCACTCGCCTGGACATTGGTATTTGAACATAGATCTTTTAAACATTTATATTTTATTGAGTTTTACTAATCTAGGTGAAATGTTAGTATATATTGCTAGTCCATGTATGATATGCCATATGCTAAATAATAAATGGTTTAGTGCTAGATAAGGGTTAGCAGATGTTAAGAGGAGTTGGACTTAGGCTGTTTGTGGCTACATAGAGACTCTAGGCTGATTCCTCTTTTGACTATGCCCCAGGTTCTGGCACTCCTTCTCCTACAATGTATCTCTCATACTCGAGTTTAGATTGTGACTCTAGAATTTCCGGAATATACTGTAGCTCACTGAGATAATTAATGTACATGTTGTCCACATACAAAAAGCTATGTAAAATAGTGTGAAGTTGCAATGATAAACCATATATTTGAAATAGCTCTTCAGATTAGCACCAAATAATACAATCTTCTATTCACATATGACTTCCAGAGATCTAACAGTTTAGAAGATACAAGATTATAGGCTCAGTACTAGGCTATATCCAAATTTCAATATGAACAGGAGGCAATTTTTGCCATTGACTAAAATATAATGAATATTATTACGGCATATTATATAAAATGGGAAATATGAAGATTGAGCCCCAAACTCAGAAATATATTTGTTTTATAACTATCATAAGAAGATTCCACAAATTGTTAAAGGGAATAATGAAGCTTCTTGTGTTTGAAGCCTGAATCCTCCAAATTATGCAGCCCTGCAGCTACCACAGTATAACATATCTGTAGAATACCAGTGAAACAACAGTACATATTCACAGTATATTGGATAGATTTGCTCATCAAGCAATGAACGTAACTCTCTAGACATCCTTCCAAGTTTTGCATATGCCAAGTAAGATTCACTTCAGCAGATCATAACTCACCCTGGCAACTGGACAGTCTAAAATTGTGTGACGCATATAGCAGCCAAGAAAAAAAGTCACTGGGTGTTTTTTTTTACTTACTTTGACTGGAAATGCTCCTTGTTATGTTACACTGAAATGTTTCTAAACAAGTCATTTAAAATAACAATGGAACTGAGAGAAATCAATGTCATCAATGTCATGTGAAATCCAGCAGTAAAAATGTTGACTTTAGCTCTTCTAACTCTATCATAATCCATGAATTTGAGTGGTTGTTTTCTCTATTGCCGAAGAAAAATTCCAGTAACGGTCATAGAGTACTTATTGTTTTACATCTATATATGTGGAAAAATTCTGCAACCAATTCAAAATGAATGTACTGCACAAAACTGTCTTAATAAAGAAGTGATGATTTTAAGGCATCATCTCCAAATTCTCTACAGTTGTTATGTCTATGAAGTCAACTGTTAAGGTATCCTGGCAAGGAGAAGCATGTTGTTTATTCACTGTAAATATGGAGACTAGTGTCAAGCACAGGAAGTTCAGGAAATTCAAATGAATATAAAGGTTTATTTCAAACTCATGCTCTCTACAAGAATCTGAACTAATAATGGTCAAAACAAATTGCCAGTAGATAAGAGTAAACAGAATTCAAGGTGGACTGGATTTCGATTTCTTGTGGGTGCAAAGAGACCTGAGAACTCTCCCTCAAGACTCAGCCTGGTGATGACATGTTTGAGTCTCCCTCAGACTCAGTTCTGAAAACTATTCAAATGTTATACATATTTTCTTTTCTACTCTTATTTATTTTTATTTTTTACAATGTCATGTCAAATTAAATTAAAACTAGCGAAGGTGGTTGAAAGTATTTTTATTATTGATTGATTGATCACATTTCTAAAACTGCCATTTCCCTCACAGAGGGACTTTGGACAGTGTATAGTAAAATATTATAAATTGAGGATTTTAAAAAGGCAAGGATGACTAAAACATTGCTACACATTAATTGAAAGGGAAAGGAAGGACTTTCAGGGCCCCATAGCTGCATTCTCTTC
The DNA here is from genome assembly GCA_032467955.1 of Pseudoxenodon macrops. Lineage (NCBI taxonomy): Eukaryota > Metazoa > Chordata > Lepidosauria > Squamata > Pseudoxenodontidae > Pseudoxenodon > Pseudoxenodon macrops. Next base: position 94,280 of record JANHFT010002622.1, on the reverse strand, counting down.
TGGACTCGCCTTGCAAAATCCAGAGCCATCTTTTCACTACTTTCCAGAACATCATGAGATAGGGGCCTTTCATGATGGAGTTGCTAGTAACCAATAGGCTTTAGATACTCCTGACACAATCTAATAACATCAGCTGATTGTTACTCACTACAGATTCACGTTCCAACTGAAAGCATTGTTTTGTGACTGGGAATCATCCAGGCAAAACTTTTCCTGCTTAAAGGGCAGGTGGAAGCATGACCAGGGGGATTTCATCCAGCTGACTGTGATTGTGGGAATGTCCTGCGAACTTTATGTCCTATTCAGATGGAAAACACAAACCCCTCAGAATGTTCTCAGAAACCCTGCATGAAATATATCATCTGAAGGGCACTGCTGTCCAATAGCTAAACAATCTTGATATTCAACCATAGGTTTAGCCACCCCAATAACTACTCATACATAATTTAATGTTATACATAATTTATTAATGACTCATGCTGTCTGTTTTTAAAATAATTCACTGCTCTGATGTTAAATATTTTGATAAATGTTTTATATACTGTTTTTATTAATTTGTGTATATATGTATGTAATATATGTAAGAAGCAGTTGAGTCATGGAAGATGTTCTCAAAAGTTAATAAGACGAGGAGTTACAAATGACTACAAAAAATAGATAAAATAGTAAAGATCTGAAAATTGCTTTCATACTGTTAATCTGATCATTGTCTTTGACTGAAAGCACCATTTTCTGCTGCAAAGTAAGCAATCAATGGCTGAAAAAGATATTGTGAGAAGGAATGATTTGATGACATTATCCTGCAGCACTTTTTACTAAAACAATTGTTTCTTAAATTATCCATGATTACCCTTTTCCATTGAAGGCGTTCACTGGTCAAAGATCACCAGGGCACCTATTGCTGACCCTTTTATTAGTAACTTCTGAACAATATTTTCCTTGGAGACACAGTACACGTATTTCCTTTCGTTCTGTTCTATAGTGTTGGTTCTTTTGTTATCCTAGTAACTGAAAAATGAACAAGTTTTTTTTTTTTTATTCTTAGCCAAACAATTTTCTATATTTTAAAATATCTGAAAAAGGAGGGAGGGTTCAATACCGTAAAATAGGATGATTAGCAAGAAATTGTATTGAAATAATCACTTTCTTAATTAGTGAACCCATTCTCCCTTCACTCTTTTTAAATAGTATATTTACCCCAAAGAAAAACTAGGGCTTTTTTCTTCCAAATAATTTACCTTTAAAATGGATAAATTACATCCAGAAAGAGTACAGTAAAAGAGAAAGATACATTTTTCTCCTGAACAATACTATTTTCAAAGAGTCTCTCATCCCCAGAATCAAATTCCTTTGGAGTAAACAAAATAATAGGACCATTTCAGAGGTGGGTTCCTATCAGTTTGGACCAGTTCTATCAAGTAGGTAGTAGACCACTGGTGACATCACGGAGCCGGTTCTGCTCCGTGGGCACCGCCATCTCTTTTTGGGAGGGGGATTTTTAAAAAATTCGGTTTTTTTTTTCTTCTGCGCATGCACAGAAGCCGAGTTTCCGGCACTGTGCATGCGTTGCCATCTTGTTTTCGGTGTTTTTTGGGGGGAGTTGGTTTTTTTTCCTACTGCGCATGCAGCGCGGGAGGCAGTGAACCAGCAGCAAGGTAAGTTAGAACTCACCCCTGGACCATTTGAAAATTGCTTGATTATATTTAGGATGTTTATTTGCTTGCTTACTTACTAATTCATGGCATTTCTAGGCAGGGGTTTAATTTTTCTTCTCATGCTGCAGGTCTAGTCAGAAAGTTCACTGTAGTTCAGATGGTAGAACCTAAAGGATGCTTTTTCTTAACAAAATTATTCGCTTAGACCAAATTTGCTACATAAATGTGGTACAAGCATAACCCAGCAAGTCTGACCCCAAATATTTAATGTGTATATTTCAAACAATTTTTTGAAAAAAACCTCTCTAAATATTCATTTTGCAAGGTTTTTGTTTGGCCATAATTCTATTGTGCTGTATTTGGTTTCCACACAATTTATTTCTTTTTGCCATCCTTAGTATTCAACAACTATTATTAGGTTGCTCAGGAATTCTTCACATAACTTTCTATTCTAGGCTAGTTTAAATATTTATTTTCTGATTTACTATACTAAGTCTCTTCGCCAAGATATTTATAGTTATGCACTTATTACACAGACCTACCATTAAGTTCTTTAGGGTTCAGTTCAAGAAACCAAGAAAGAAAATAACAATAGCACCATTTGCACTTTTCAGGAACATGGGTTAAAAAGGAATTCATGCAATGCTGTAACAACTGTTCTTTATATTTGGCCTTTCTTTTGATTATTCAAGAAGTCATATGGTCTTTTGCAAAGACTAAACATAAATTTTCCCAGCTTTCTAATACCTAAAAAAACCTAATGGAAACTATATATATAATTATATAGAAAAATAAAAAATGCAACAAAAATAAAATTAACTTGCAAATTATATTTACAATAATATCCCATTATTTTATAAACATAATGAATTCATTTGAAATGCATTTTTTTTAAAACCCATTGCTTCAAATAATTAATTTTCTCTTTAAAGGAGAAAGAGGAAGGAAGTTATTGTTCAAAAGACACAACTACATTTTCTTTAAAAGCAATTCTTTTTTGTGAACCAGGAATATATCACTTTTTACAAATTTCTAAGAGTCAAAGATGTTAAATATTGAAAATAGGGTTGCCTGTATGATAAGGTTGAAAAAAAAACCAATATGGTAGCCACAATTGAAGCGATGCCTATTATATATGTTTTTTACATATAAAATAAACGGGTCATTCTGTTATAGCTGCCATCTTGAGATTTTTTTTATTATACACCCTGCAAACACTCCTGACTCACAGATAGAAATTACTATTTGCACAGTTGGCAAACGCTGTCTGGTAATATGGTATGTTATAAATTCCTTTAAAGATTGTACTTGCTCATCTCATGCTGAGAACAAATTTATTGGGGAAACATTTCTTTTAGAGGGATATTTTTTCCCCATGGTTTAATGCCTCAAGAAAAGAGGTTTAAAAGTTATTTTTCTTGTCGAGTTTCCAAATCCCAATTCAGGCATTCAAGGTGTAGTGTAGGTAGAATATTCAAGGTGTAGTGTAGGTAGAATTTTATTTGTTGTTAATTTTGCTTATGAATTTCTTACCTAATCAATATTGATCTTTGATGATTGAAGTGATTGCTGAAACCTTGAACTTGTTTTTATTTATTTATTTCCTTTTATCATTTGGTCTTCTTTTCTTGAGGCATTTGAGTTAAATTTCAAGATGCTATGATTCATTATCTTCAGAGACCAGTAAATAGCGATAGCATTTAGATGTATTTACCACTTCATAGTGCTTTACAGTCCTCTCTGAGTGGTTTACAATGTCAGCATATTGCCCCTAAGAATCTGGGTCCTCATTGTACACACCTCAAAAGAATGGAAGGCTAAGCCAGTGAGAATTGAACTGTTCGCAGTCATCAGAATTAGCCTACAATACTGCATTCTAACCACTGCTCCTCCACAAAAGATAAAAAATAAGGGTTCTTTATTTATCGTTATGCTCCTCCACAGTAAAATTGATAGTAAAATTGGCTGGCAAGGTAAAGTAAAACAACATATAAATTGGACAATTAAAATAGATTAAAATATTACTTAGAGCAAGTGACTTGTCCTGGCTAGATACAGTGCAATCGTCCCTGTTATATTGTTTTATTCCTCCTTCCTTCTTGAGATCTGATTTTATTCTTCTGACAATTTGTAACTTTATCGGTCCAGCCTTCATTTCTTGTTGTGTTTTTAGTCTTTTTGTAGATTCTGAGCAAACCCTACCTGCATAGATAATTAGATTTTTATTATAATTATCTACATGAATGAAGGACACATGAAGGCAAAGCTAGAAATAAATTGATGGAATTGTAATTTCCTTTGTGAGATAATTCCCTTTGAAGGTATTGAACTAATAAAATTCATTTAGTGCTCTCAGTTAGGTTTAGGTCTCTGATTTGGCTTATGAATGTGATGGTTCTTCATTCCTGATTATCTTCTTTACTTTTGTCTTGTATTTAGGTACTGATTTCCCTTTGATCCTAGGTTTCCATTTTTCTGCTCTTGACAATGTTCAATGCTTAATCCTTACCCTTTTGAAGACTATCGAGTGACCCATTCTGTCAAACATTCTGTCAAAAGTGATGCCAAACAATAATTCCATAGTAGCCAACTTGCTATCTCTTTTTAGGTTCCAGTCACCCATGAAATATGACAATAGAGATGAGATAATTATGTCTGCATAGTGACCAAGTCTTAGTAAATTTCTTTGAAGTTTCATATACGGCTACTTTTATTTCACACTGTATTTTTATCTAAGTTATTGAAAGGAAGAATACTTCTAGATTTTTTTAAAAATAATTAGGATTTTATACTTCACAGGAAGTCCAGCTAATTCATAAAGCTAAGTAATAAGCCATCATTTATAAATAGCTGTTTCACATATTCTTTTTAAACCAGAACCTTAAAAACCACATTATAATTGAGGGCATTGTGACCTTGTCAATCAATGTCTGTGAAAAGATAAAAATAAGTTTTTTTTTATCCATCCTTATCTTTAATATCACTGATTTTATATACTTCCCAATCATCTGAATACATGTTATTGTAAACCTAAGATACAATTGTGATGACTTAATTATTAGAATTTTTCAGAAAAGTGAATTACATCTAAGAAAGAGTATAACTCTGTTGACATTAACAATAATTCTACAAAATAAAACTATATTTTAGTCTCTTCTTTATTTTCCAGCATCACTGTTTTTACTAAGAATCACTCATCTTGGCTGACATAAGAAAGGTTGTGTAATTTAAGTTTTTGTTTTATTTGTTTTTCCTTTTTTACAGTTCCTGTAAATTTTGGGAAATATAGGGAAGTTTGATTCAGATGCAATGCAGACTGTAACAGTAGCATCACAAGTCTGTTTTTTCTCAGAAACTTAATTTGTTCAGATCTATGGGTATGGGAAATAATGTTATTTCTTTTCCTGTCCAATGATACAATTCAAAGACAATTCCAAGACAACTGGCAATGCTTACATAAGCAGTGATACATTTATTCATGGTTCATGAAATTACCCAATATCTTGGGTTCATATGGTGCCTCATCTTTTTTTCTTCCTTTTTATATAGCTGCCCACTTCAGGATTCTGGAGAGCTTACAAAAGATAATACTAAATTAAATGCAACAGTTCCACACTACCACAAAAAAACCCAACCCATCCACATTAACCCCAGGTCTGGAATCAAAGGCAGGTTTAAGGGCTTTTTGGGAGTAATAGGACAGAGTGTAGTATCTGTATCTTGAGAGAGGGCGATGCTTTTCTAGAAAGTGGAGCTGTAACACAGAAGGCATGCTTCCAAGATCCTATAAGATGACAATATTTAATGCACATATTCCTTGCTTAATGGCAGTAGTTGGGATTGGGAATTCTGCTACTAAGCAGCACAGTTGGACTAACTTATATTGACACTTCTGGCAGTTCCAGTGGTGACATAATGGTCAATGACTTTGTTTGTTGGAAACTGGCAGTAGAAAATTATAGTCACATGACTGCTACAACCGTCAGAATTGTGAGCTGGTTGCCAAGCACCCAAATCACAATCATAGAACCAAAAAGATGCTGGAAAAACTGCAACTTTGAGGACCAGCCGTAAACCTCCTCATTCAGTGTCATTATAACTTCAAACCATTGCTAAACAACGGCCATTAACTAAGGAACTGCTTATAAAAGGGATTTGGAGTGTAGCTACTCTACTTGAAAGTGTCAGGTGGACAAAAACAGTGGGAGAAAGGCAGTCCCTCAGATAATCAGGTCCTATGCCATGAAGGGCTCTAAGGATAACAATCAGAACCCAGTTGTTTCATTCAGCACCCTAAATTGTATCCAGATGCCAACTGATAGCCAATGCAGTAGTGACACATGGGCACAAGAGAAGACCTTATTACTGCTTCTTGGATGAGAAGTGAAACCTTTTCAAAGGAAAAACCAAGAAGGTCCGATTGTCTTTTGGAAAAGCACTTCTTTGTGGCAGCCCCTCAATACTAAAATATTGCTATCATGTCATCCCTAGTCCTTCTTTTCTCTAAACTAGCCATACCCAATTCCTACAACCATTATTCATATACTTTAGTTTCCAGGCTTCTAATGATTTTAGTTGTTTTTCTCTGCACTCTTTCCAGAGTCTCAACATCTTTTTTGTAATTTGATGACCAAAACTGGATGCAGTATTCCAGGCATGACTTTACTAAGGTTTTATAAAGCAGTATTTCATGTGATTTTCAGTCTATGCCTCTGTTTATGCAACCAAGGATTGTATTAGGTTTTTTTGGCTACTGTCACACACTGCTGGCTCATATTTAAGTGATTGTCCACTAGGACTCCAAAGTCCCACTCACAGTTATTGTTTTTGGGCCAGATTTCATCTAATTCTTTCTTTGTCTAGTTCTACCTTTGGCTCTCTTTTAACCTGAGTTCTTCTGGTTCTTTAACACATAACTAGGAAAAATCAGTTCCAACAAGAAGATAAACGAGAAGTTTTGCTTCAATCCATATCTGTTTAATACATTTAACTTGTGTTTGGGCTTTCACTATGGGCACTTTTTGAGTTCTCTCATATACACCTGTTATCCACTCTTTACCCATTATTGGGATTTCCTTTATTTATTTTATTTATTAAATTTACCAAATATGGATGCCCTGAATTCTGCCTACTGCCTATATCTGTACTAACAGTCACACTTATCCCATTTACTCTTGCTGAAACCATTATTTATTTTCCTAGAGGTTCTTTCAGTGTAGTCATCTCTGCTTCGCTGATTTTGTTGATGCCTGAGATGCCTAACCCAAGGACTCAAACCAATCAAATCCTAAGAGGCTGGGAAAGTAGCCATCTACTATAATGAGAAGTAGCCGGCCCTTAAAGTGTTGGAATTCAACGTTGAAGATACCTGTGCCTAATAATGGGATGCACCTCCCCTGAGGGTCCCTGAGCCTGAGGTGGCAAGGCCTTAGTGTCCTCTTGGCAAGTCTAGGAGTTAATCACTTGATAGTAGTCCAGGAGACCAGGGGACCCTTCCAATCTGATGGTAAGGTAGATCTTCATTTTTAACTTGGAATTGGCTTGTCCTATGGTGGATATCAGCAGGACGGCTGAATTTTCTTATAGTGAAGCAATCTTCACCTCTCCTGCCTGATTTAAAGGAAGATTTCCTGTTGTAGGTGTCTCTAACTGAAGGGCTTGTCATTGGCTGTGCTGCTCTACAGATCCTGGCAAGGTGGCCCAATTTACTGCAGCGAAGGCATATGGTGTTTGTGAACTTGCAGGCTGGCCGGGGATAATTTCCCCCACAACCTTTACAGGCAGCTCTTTTATTTGGTTTCTCACTAGCCTTGCATTTAACATTTGCCAGATTAAGACAGTGCACATTGTCATCCTCGTCTGACACAGCCTTTGGCTCAGCATTTTCATAATGAATTGTTTGGGGTTGTTTTGCTGCGGTCAAGCTGCTTGTCCCTTGAATTTCTTCTGTTGATTGATTTGACAGCTCTGACATGCGGGCTTCATCTTGTGCTGACTGGAGGGTAATATCTGTTTTGGCCAGCAAGCAGTGCTGAAGCCGGAGATCCCTCACTCTGCATACTAGTCTATCTAATAGATAGTCGGCCAAATCCTTAAACTCACAATAGAGAGCAGCTGATCTAAGGGCTGCCATAAATTGGTTTATGGGTTCACCCTCACCTTGGTTTCTGCGGTAAAAGACATGTCGGCATGCGATCCGAGATGGCATGGGAGCATAATATCCCCTAAGCTTAGCTATTAATGCCTCCCATGGTACAGCATGTACCAATTGAGGGGCAAGGAAAGTCCTGGCCACCGCAAACATATCAGTCCCACAGAATGTTAAGGAGTAAGCTCTCTTTCTGTTATTGGAAATGCCCATGAAATTGTTTGCCTCCAAGAAGCACTCAAATCTTGCGATGTAGGAATCCCATGTTTCAGTAGTTGGATCGAATGTGGCAAAGTTGTTTAGCGGAACCATCCCTGATATTTGTAGAGTTTCAGGCAGCAGTGACTGAACAGCTCAGCCGGCGACACGACCTCTCGTCGCCTGTGAAATCAGCTTGATTTTTTGTGGCTACGCCTCAATCTCAGCATCCCATCCTCATCACCAATTGTTCCATTCCGGGAACAGGGGTTGATAGACTGAAGCGAGACCATTTGTGAAGCTTAACGGGTTTATTAATGGCTAACCATACATCGCTAACAGTGGCTGCTCAGCTAACAACAACAGCTGAGGCGATTCCGTCTGACAGCCCTTTTATACTTGAGCTGTCAGGTGGCCAGCCAATTGGAGAGCCTCTCTGTTTCTTCCCAACCCTAATTTCCCCATTTTAGCTTAGAGGGAATAGTCTCAAATAGTATTTCTGGCATAACAGCTTCCCAATACTCTTAAGAGTTATGGGGGAAATGTACTTTATTTGGATGACTTTTACCACACAGTGGAATGATTAAAGTTTTAGGTTTCTCTGTGCATTTATTATTACTTTTGACTTTGCAGATATCTGTAAAAGCAAATTAGGAGGAATGTTTTGCAAATCAACAGTCAAATGCCCACAAATCATGTCCCAAAAGCATAAACTGTGTTTCAGGTAAGGGCAATTAGAAACATAATTGTTCTTCTTCTTATGAAGGAAGAATTGTTTTTAATTCATGGAGCTCTGGAAACTGATTGCAGAAGACAGGTTCTAAAGTCAGTGATTAGCAAAGGGGTTTTTTTCCCTCAAAGAGAAGAAGTACTGATTGTCTGGCATTCTCTGCACTCAGTTGGCTAACAGGTTGAGCAATGTTTGGCTGAAGTTGTCCTTTGCAAGCTCCAGAGTTGCAAGAATATGGACATTATGCTTAGCCAATTTTTTTTTAATATTCAGATGGTGGGGGGAAGAAGTAAGAGAATGCCACTTTTATTTATTTGATTGTATGTTGGTTAGAAATTGTATCCCAACTCTCGTTCAATAGCTCAAGGCTGTGTACATAATGTTCGCTCTCTTATTTTCTCTATATCTGGATTATGATCAATGTATGTAAAACAAGATGATTTTAATCTATCACTTCTGCCAATTAAGTCCAAAGGTTTTGCCTTCAGATACATATCCCATGTACTTTTAAAAAGAAGAACAAGGAGGAGACTGCTAAGCTTTTATCTTTTTTAAATTCCCTTGCAAAAAGGGGGATTTTTGTGACAGAAGGAGCTCAAAAGAGAAAGTGTAAACCTCTTTTCCCCTTCTCAACACAACACACATAACATAACACAACACAATAATTCCAATCCAGATGGAGAATCTGTTTACTAACCTAAAAGTTAAAAATTGAGTCAGATGAGCGCTGTCTAAAAGAATATAGCATAAAGCTTAATAATATTGATGAACTGTTTTTACTTTATGCTAAACATTTTCACAGTATGTACCATGTTTTTCTGAGTATAAGACGCATCTTTTCTTCCCTTAATTGGGGCTGATAATTTGGGTGTGTCTTATACTCCGAATGTAGCTTTTTCAAAGCTTTTTTTTCCAGACCTAACGAGGTGAGTGAAGAGTGAAGCGATCT
>JANHFT010002622.1:51748-64936 GCA_032467955.1 Pseudoxenodon macrops | reverse complement strand
TGAAATCATCTCTCCCCCCCCCTTTCTGTTGTAAAGCATGAAGACTTTCGCTAACTTAAAAGGCCTAGTAGAAAAGAGTAATGCATTGCTTCTATAAATTATACCAAAATTAAGAGTTTGTAAAATCCTTTTCCGTTGATGACAGTAATAGAACTGGGTGTAAGGCCACTTTGAGACAAAATTCCCACTCCTTGATCACTCAAAAACCCTTCCAGGCTGACCAGTGGCTTAAAAATGTTGAATGTTAGAAATATTAAAAACCCAGAACATCCAATGAACTAAGCAGTAGAAGAGTGCAAAGAATGGCACGTAATTAAGTCAGTGCCTGAATTCAGGCTTACATTGTTCCAAAGACTAACCATCCTGTTATTCCCACCCAAAATGGAAAGAAATTAATCTCTGTCACCTTCCATATCCTTCGAATAATTACTTTTTTATATCTAAGAAGTGCATTTATCTGGTTGCTAAGTTATTAAGCAATCATTCCATTTCTGCATTGAAAAGACCATATTTTTAAAAAATGTGATAAAGAGTGTCAGGCAATAATTTCTGCCAATAGGGGGAAAAAAATTATGTGATGGAAACCAGAGGTGGGTTCTTGCTGGTTCAGACCAGTTCGCTACAATCGGTAGCGGGAATTTCCCTCCGCTCGCTGAACTGGCAGCAACGGCCAACTGGACACACCCCTGAACTGGTCTTCCGGCTGAAAATCAGTCCTCCCTGTGGAAATTGCCTCGAAAATGACCCTCTGTGCATGTGCCAAGCCTCCTGCACATGCGCAGAGGGTTATTTTTGAAGCAATACCAGATGCGACGGGGGCGCACATGTGTGCACAGTGAGCAAGTGCAAAATACGCACTTCCATCACAACCCAAACCAGTAGGAAAGGTAAGTAGAACCTATCCCCTGATGCAAACAGAAAGACCACATTACTGTTGGGCTAGAACGCAATCACTTCAGCTCCCAACTACCCCTTCTGAAAGGAGATTGGTTGAATTGATTATGAAGTCCCATTGGTTCTATTAGAAAACAAAAATATGGTTTAGTGAAACCTTGTGTTTGTCTGAAACACTGCCCACTTGCAGAAGACAGATGAATACACACACACACATGTTTCAGCGTCTATATTTCTGCTAAATAACAAATAAAATAAATAAAAGCAAAACAAAAAAGAAAGAAAACTATCTACATATTTACATGATCTTTTTGTTAAAGTGTTCTAAAATCTACTTTATGAGCATTGCAATTGTTTATTTCATTAGATCCATGATCTGTAATGTACCCATTCACTATATAAATAACCTTATTAAGGCTGCAGATGTTTTTCCTCTGTCATAGCCAAAGCTCACTCACAGCTAGGCTAGAAGTTGTCTTCTGTCTTCAGTTTACTATCTAAAATTTCCTAAATAATTGGTTATTTAGGGCTCCATCCAACACAAAGTTCATAGAGATTTCAGACTGTGTTGCCTTTTCTGTTTGCCCATCTTCCACCTACTATATAAAGCTAAATGTAAAAAGAATATTCCATCAATAGTAATGAATGTATGTATACTTACTTTTGTGGATCAATTTAGCATATTATATATTTTATAGCTATATATAGCTATAAAATATATAATATGCTAAATTGATCCACAAAAGTAAATATACATACATTCATACATTCACCATATATGTATGGTTTCTTACTTTTTTGGTAATGGCTTAAGTTTTTCAAGCCCAGTTCTAATTTAGCAGTAAAGAGTTTGCTCACTATAAGTTGAGACTCCAGAATTTCAGTTTCAGGGCTGTGAGGGACTGTGGTAAGAAGGTGGGAATATTTATTGTCATGACCTTCCCCCCCATACACACATCTAGGCTGTACTGGGTCTCCTTAGGCCAACTGTTTCCTCTTCTGCTTGCTTCCCACACTCTCTTGCAAAGGTTTGCCTATTAGTGAGATACTGGTACGGGTACATCCCAAGTAAGACCATTAACCAGGTATTTCACTGTGAAGGATTCTTAGATAAGCATCTAATGAGCAGGTCATATGGATGGATGGCTCCTCCTCACCCTCTCAACAAAAGCTGGCTTTTACTTCTCCAACACTTGGGGCTTCCTCAAGCCTTTTAATCCCTCTAGTATTTAATTTCAAGGCATGATCCAATTCCAGGCATTACTAGGAATTACAACTTAGATGAGCAGGACTGTAATTGTCTTGTTTATGTAAGCCACGGTTCCTTCATTTTGAGTCTGAGTACCTGGAAAAGCAGCTTTGTCATGAAAGCTGAAATATAACTGACCTGGTGACTATTCAGGCCAAACCTCAAGTCAAGCAATACAGAGTGCTGGTAATTTTCTAATAGCGTTAAAAGCCAAGTCATAGTTGAAGCAAACAAAAAGATTTCAAAGTTTTTTTTAATAACAAATGCTTTTTATTAGTTTATAAGTTATGAAAAGGTTTAGAATGGGTAAAAAGACATGATATGGAGCAAAGAAACAAGAATTTGAAATGCAACTGTGTAGAGGTGAACATGTAATTGCTACAAATGCGTAAAGTTTTGTTGAAATTTGAAAAGAAGATGAACAGGTTGAGGAATGTATGGTAAAGTGGGCTGAGAATTTTGCTTATAATATATAGATGGATCAATCTGGTCAAAAAGGTTGAAATTTACATTATGTTATGATCCTAAAGAGAATATTTATAAAATTGTATATCATTGGTACTTTACACCACAGAAATTATCTACAATGTATAAAGGCATTATAAGTGTATGTTGGAAATGTGAAGACCTTGAAGGAACATTCTACCATGCATGGTGGACAGCTGAAATAAAAAGGCTGAACTCAGGCAACATTTTGGTTTTCTTAATACTTGCTTCCAATGAAATATAAATAACACAATATTGTAGTCATGGTGGTTTAAGAACATCTCAATATCTAAAGCAATGAAATATCCTGATCCTATTTGGGTCTTCAACAGCAGTTCTAGCACAATCATCAAAATTAACATCTCATTTGTTCCAGTTTCAATCAAAAACTTCAAGTGTGGTTTCCAAGTAGAAATGAAATTAGGTAAAGTATTATTTTTTTATTGAAGTAGTTAATTTCTCCATTTCTGCTAACTCCATTAATTTCACCATCCATTCTTCCATTGTGGCTACACGTGAGTCCTTCCATCTCTGTGTATATAGAAGCCTTGATCCTGTGGTTTTATATGAAAACAAAATTCCATGGTTTTTTTAAAAATATGTTTATCCATCAAGCCTAAAAGAAAAGCTTCTGGCTTCAGTTGTGTGTTCAATTTAAAAAAAAAATCTGAGTTAAACGATCATGCAATCTTCTAATTTAATATTCTAAAGCGATCAGAAAACTAAGGGTAGAATTGTACTAACATCATTTTACTATTTGTTCAGATGGTCAGGCCAATTTAAAAACGGATTAATACTGCCACATTGCAAATAAATAGCTGAATGAAATTATTGGCAACATAAATGAAGACTGAAATGCTTAAAGTAGTAGGATTTTGCTTCCAAATTTCAGGTGGATTATAGTATTATAAGGTTTTGCCTCAACTGCAAAATCCATCCTTCAGTGTTTCATTTGTATCAAATATCTGGAGGCCATACCCAAGGAGGTCAAAAACATAAACAGAGCAGCAGCAGCAACATAATCAAAGTCTTACCTCTTACATGTGAATAATGTCGAGGCTTCAATTATGCAATCATGGCCACCATCTTGCAAGTTTTTAATCCTTTTGATAGTTCAATCTTTTGTTTGGATAGGACAGGTGATAAAGAGATCATATAGTCCAGGCCCTGAACTTTCATGCCTAGTCTCCACCTACACAGCTTGTTCTCTAAGACAGCTTAACAATTGTTAAGGCTTTATTAGATGCAAAAACAGTGGAAGATGCTGTCTTTCTTGAACATGTAAATCTTGACTATCCAAAACCCATAAAACGTATCAAATAATGTTTGGTTCACACATCGCATTAAACAATAATTCATAGTTACAGAATAAAGCTGGATTTGACTTTGGTTTACTATGTGCATTGAGGAGGTGCATTTAATTCAAGCTGTCATTTGGATGAGTAAGGATCCAAAGGAAGGTTTTACAGGTCTCTTTTCTTTCTGACATTTTCTTTACTGTGACACCGTAATACAGGGCTGTCAAACTTGTGGCCCGCAGGACAGATGCGTCACGTGCTGCCCACATTCACACCCATTTAGCGAAGGGGGAAGTCCTGATACGTCACATGACAACACCGTAATGACGTGAGTTTGACACCCGTGCCCCAATGTGCACCATGAGAAACATACATCTGAAGCCAAAACACCAACTCTGAAAAGCCTAATATTTTCCAACTTCTGATTTAAATTAAGCACAACAGATGTTTCTGTCTTAAAGGACAGCTTCCAACATCTATCTTTGCAAAATGATTGTATTACTTTTTTAAAAATCCATACCAAGGAAAAAAAGATGGGGGGGACACTTCATTATTATTCATGCCTTTTATTTTCTGATACTATGACCCCAGATAGCCTCTTTAACTTCATGGAGGCAAGCCAAACCACAGCCTTTGATCTCTATCCATTCTCAGTTCAGCATTGCTTCCTCAACATCTGGCCTTCATGTGCACCCCCTCTTCCTGGCCCATTTCCTCTGAAATGCTGGGCTCATTTTGGTGATAGACACTTAGCTTCAATTCTTGTATTATTGCAATGTTTTCTGGGTTTGTTCAGATAGATTCAATCTGCTACATGGACATAAAACAGATACACAACTGGGCAGGACCAATTGTATTATAGATAAAAACTCTGAATCTTCAGCTTTTTTTTAACATGGCATAGGAAAAAAATTGTATGACATGCAGATCTTAAATATGTAGGAATTTCCCCATGGGAGAAAAAGATGGCAGCTATACTCTAACCTGGCCAAAATCATATTTTTCCAAATCTTCATGTCATACTGTTTTCCATTAAGTTTTGTTTTTACTAAATAATGAGATGTATCAGACTTTTCAAAACAAACCAATTTAGTTATAATTCCATCTCATGTTTTGACTGCAAAATGAAAAAAATACAGGAATATGTGAAATAGCAGCCTGGCTGAACAAGTGGGCTATTTGCTATAAGGAATGTACATCGTTGTAAAAGATATTAAGTCATAATGTGCTTTACTTGATTTAGATATTGGTATTATTTAGACATTAGTGTTGTGGTTTTTAAGCCATGGTTTATGATTCAGCTACTTTCTCAGGGGGAAAGCTTATTGTAATGAACAAACCCAGCCTAAAATTGTGCTGAAATCTATCACAATTTTCAGGAAATAGTATGTTGAGAATTAATGCAAGACAATATATAGAATAAGGCACATAGTCAACTATCCTGTCATTTTGGGGATGTTAAATGTGAGTAGGCAATACCTTACTGAAAATTTTAGTTGTATGAAACTTCAACTTACTATCCAGTGGAACAGAATATCAGTGCTAGTGATAAGTGCTAGTGATTATGCAGCTGGGAAAAATTTGCATGTTGGCAAATCTCCACCAATATATAAACAGAAAATATTTCCTTTTTTTAATCAATTATATATTTTCCTTTACTTATTGCTATGAGAGGCAATTGAAACCAATATGGGGTAC
The DNA here is from genome assembly GCA_032467955.1 of Pseudoxenodon macrops. Taxonomy (NCBI): domain Eukaryota; kingdom Metazoa; phylum Chordata; class Lepidosauria; order Squamata; family Pseudoxenodontidae; genus Pseudoxenodon; species Pseudoxenodon macrops. The sequence goes on along the minus strand of JANHFT010002622.1, from coordinate 59,311 downwards.
AAATACAAAATTGTTACTCTTGCATATTATAACCTACATATTATATCTTCCTTTTAATAACAACAAATGCTTCCAGACAAGGCTTTAATTAGTAATGATTTTGACTCCTTGGCTCTTATGGAGACCCACCTGTTATCATCAGCTAATTTCAATGTTTGGATATGTTGAGAGTTCCAAGATGCAAACTGTGTCTACTGGATCATCTATTAGGTATTGATAGTAATTTCAGCTCTCTGGTCTCCCATATGATGGATTATCCTTAACTGGACAGAGGTCATATATCTTTTTAAACAGAAAATTCATGGTATTGCATGTGATAACATATCCATGTTTTATGACTTGCCAAATAAATTAACTGAGCTAAAGAAAACTAAGATCAAGAAGAAATGTGTTATACAATTTGTACAGTTCTCCCATGATCTCCCAAAGGTTTTATGGAACAATTCTTGGAGGGGGGAAGAAAAGGGGGCAGTGCATAGGGTCTGTGTTACTTGACATTTCTTGATGCACATATTCTTTAGAGAGTGGAGCAATACAATATTTTTATAATGCCCAAACCCTGAAAATAAATTCTATATATAGAGAATTAATTTGACTTTCATTGGTTGCATTACCTAGTGGAGGGAGGATTATAGTCTTAAATCCTATGACGCTAGTACTATTTTTGTCTCAGTAATCCAGAACTTTCTTGTTGCTGTAAAATTATTACAGAAATGACAAATTCAATCACCATCTATAGATCAGCTGTTTTAGTGTATAAGTCATTTATAAAAATGATCTATTTTTTTCCAGGCTTATAAAAATGGTGTCACTTTGTGAATCTGGTTTCTTAATAAACAAACTTCAACTACAGTTCTGCATTGCATCGTTCAAAGTCACATTTGGCATTTATGTCAGACTTAACAAACAACAGAAAGAGAAGCGAAGAGCAAGCCAACATCTTCGATAGATTGGTGGAGAAAGGCAACTTTATGAGTGGGGTTTGGGTTTTTTTCATGAAAAGGAAGTAGTGAGAAGATGAAAGGTTGACCATTTAGACCATTTGGAGAATATCTGAGATCAAACTTGTGTATAGATTTGTTGGTCATATTTCTGTTTTATGGTTGATGTTCTCTAAATAAAAAGAGAAACTTACTCAGAGCTACAAAGTAAGTTTCTTTTATTAAACGTAGCAGTAGCTCTATAGTTGGAAGTGCATAGTTTGCTCTGGCGAACCAAGTTGGTTTCTCTGAATTTTTTAGAACACTGATATGACAGGCAAAAGAATACTAGGTAAACAATTAGAGATCTGAATGCCCATCAAGTAATTTTGTGCCTACGTTTTATACAAAATCAACTGCGCTAGAAGCAATGGAAAACCACTTCTGAAAATTCTTGTTAAGAAAATTGCAGAGATTATCCATGCAGTAATAAGGAGTAAAAAAAACTGACTTGAAGGCACAAAAATAGAAAAGAAAACTATCTGAACTAAACGTTTTAGCAATCAATAATGAAATATGCAATCTTCCATATGAGTAATGCCTTGTTGTCCTCTATGGATATGGACAAACCTTGTGCATAGATATGTCCAAGTATTTTGATCAATTGACTGCTTTGAGTAGATTCATCATGAAAAAAATTATGCAAACAGATGTCACAAGTCAGTTGGAATGCTGCCACCCCCAAAGATGTCATTCTGTTGCCTTTGGCTTACTCTTCAGAGTCTCTATTGGTTTTTTCTGGCATCTTGAAGGAGATGCAGCTTTTTCTTATCAATATTTTTGCCCTTTGCAGAAAAGGATCTGCACTCCGCTTTTGCAATGCTGGTGGCTATTTGGCTTTTCTTGCATTTTCGCTATGTATAGGGTGTTTTCCACTGCCACCACTTGGAGGAGTTATTGTCTGCAGCTGTTCAACTCTGTTAAATATTTGAAACAATCCTTTTGAGAGACAATGAAATATAGATACATATTAGCATTTCATATAATGTTCTAGGGGCGCATGACTTCTTCACTTGCAAAGTATGGCTAAATGTAACAAAAGTATCTGGAAAAAATTGAGGAAAGTAATAGAAACTGCTGGCCTCAATGGTGCTATAAAATAAATGCTGTAGCATCAATTATTATCAAGTGTGAATCCAACCTTTGTCTTTATTTGTTATGTCAAGGGAATGTACTAGCAAACAAATCTATATGATTTTATTGTGTGTTTCCAAAAGCGAAAAGCAGTTAAAACAGAATGTAGAATCATAGAGGTGAAAACCGTCTGTCCAACTTCCTGCCATTTTAACTACTGTACAGGCCATCCTACCAAATTCACAAGAGCTTTATAATTTAGATAGAAGTACAAGACTGCATTTTAATTTTATAATCTGAGAACCAAAGTATGCCAAAAAGGCATACTTCCAGTACTTTCGCAATTAAACGGTAATTTCCTCTTGTTCCTGTGCAAATACAAAAATATTGTGCAGGTAAAGAAAAATGTGATTGAGGGAAATCTGTCAGGAAATTTATCAAGGAATTGTCCCATTTGGGCTGTGGCAGATCTGAAAAACACAACTGGATTAAAAAAAATATTGTTGAAAAATACAAGTGTAAGGATAAGGCATAGGTGGGCTGCTTGCAGAATACATATGAGATTGGGAAAATGTTTAATACTGATTTTAAAAGAAGACGGAGGTTGCAGATTTAAAAGGTTATGAGCATTCTTTCCTGATGCCTTGGGAATCAGAATGTGTGGCTATGACAGAGCCATTAAGAGAGACTGAAATCCTCACAGCCCAACAAGCTACCTCCTACACATAGTTTTCATGACTGAATGGTGACAATCCAATCAGTGGGCTCTGCTTTCTGCTAACCTGCAGACTGCAATCTGTTTCAAGATATGACCAGGCAGAGTCCAGGTCCCATCATTTAAGCAGTGCATTATTATGAGACCCATGAAGCTCTGTGTATGTGTGTGTGTGTGTTGTGTTAAAGGCCATGTTATCCTTGTATTTACTTGCATTTAAATGTCTTAGAAAGTGAAAGAAAGTTCAGTTTCATCAGCAGTAGTTTTTTTCTCCAGTAGCATTTTGAACTGTGGCCATTTGAAGGTTCAATGGTACCGCAGTTCTCTCATCCCATTTCTTCTTTAATGACCTCTGAAGCCATTGGCAGCTGCCCATTACTTTTGGCTACCCTTTCTTTGATCACCATAGGATGTCTGGCTACTAGTACTTTTTGATCTACAGCTACGTACAGAAGCCAACAATCACACCTAAGAGACTTCTATTACCAGACAATGTTAAAATAAATGACAGAGATTTCTTGGGCCACTTCTAGTAGGATGACCTATAATATATATGTCTTACGGCCAACAGACTTCATTTTTTTTCAGAAAATGAAAATAGTAATACACCAAATGAAACAAAAAAATCCTGGCATGCAAAGAGCAAACTATATGACAATCAACAATGCAGAAACCTTTGGTGGGATATACTTGGTTACAGAATTATTGCACCTTTGAATTTGGTAATGCAGCTACACAAGATGTTGCCAAATCCATTAAAATGGTCAATTATGCTATTTTGTCCTGAGAATCACCACTAGAGCTATCAGCCAATCACAACAGAGTACTTTCTGGTTTTATTTCAAAGCTATTTAAAAATCAGATTTCATTCCATGAGTAGATATCATATAAAGTAATTTTTCCCAAGCTGCTGCCTTTTGGGTGTGCTGGCTATGCTGTCTGGGTATTGTCCTTCTTTGACCTGAAAGTCCAACATTTCAAGAAGACACCAAGTTGGAGAAAGTTGGCTTGCCATATTTTTAAGCACAATTGAGCTAGGAATCTTATTATCAGAATAAAATAGATTGAGTCATCTTGATCATACTTAAAAATATTTTTATTCATGGGAGATAAGTAAATCCGTAGATCTTCAAACAAAAGTATTTAGAAAGTAAGTTCCAAATTTTTGGCGTACAGTTCAAAATCATGTGCTTGAACTATTCCCCAAAGTGGAATTGAATGATAATAAACTAAGATTGAATGATAGTAAGTCAAGCGTATATTATGCAATATCATTATTTTACACATTCAGTATGATAAAATTGGGAAGCAATCCTTAAACATCTTCTGAAGTGTCCAATAAAATGTTTATTGCATTAAAATGTTCTTGAATTAGTCTTTTCACAATAGTGAAGAATATATATAACTTGAAGTTAAATTATTGACTTCTCAGTGTTCTCTGAATTTGTTTTCTCTGGCAGACATTTCATTACCAGGATAGGTAACTTCATTAGTGCAGGGGAGGGAGGGACATTTGCTGGCTGTTTATGGTAATTTGCCCTACTAGCTTGAGTACAGTATACTTTCCTTCTTGATTGCTGTTTGAATGGGGTTTTGCTTCTTGATTAACCTGCTTGTCTGGTGCTGGTCCCTGCTTGCTTGGTTATTGATTAATAGGTGCATGATAAGGAAGGATGTAATAAGGGCTGTTTACTCCTTTTCTTGATTTTGGGGGGTTTCGTTTGGAACGGTTTATGGATGGAACTTATCTCAATGTATTGGTTAATAGCTAATTTGACTAGATGCCAAAGTTCTAGGAATTGTTTTTGTTTTGATATGGTCTGGCCCTGGTCTAAAATGAAATAAAATAAACACTTTTTCAAATGAAATTGTGTTTGGATGTGTTATGTTCTGAAATTAAGCAGTTTTCATCATGTCTTCTGACCCACATCAAATGGCAGTCAGAAGACATGATGACAATCCTAAGCAATGACAATGAAACGTCTATTAAAATCCCACAGTTAATCTTTTGTTATAATCATTGGAAAGCTGATATTTTTAAGACTCTTAACTATTCATTCAGTTTCCAAAGTTGTTGCAAATACATTTAAATCCTCAGTTAATGACCACTCATTCAGCAACCGTTCAACGTTATGACAGCACTGAATGAGTAGTCCTTACAATTGGTCTTCGAAGTTCTGTCTATTGCTGCACCCCAGCAGTCAATTGATTGTACTTCAACGATTTGGCATCCAATTTGCATTTACAACAGTTGCAGTGTCCCACAGTCTCCCAACTGATATTTGCAATCTTCCTGCTGGCTTCCCACAGCAAAGTCAATGGGCAAGCCGGCAGGAGAATTTTCAAGTCATTCCTGTAAGTCACTTCCTCCGCCTTTCTCCCAAGGAGCCTGCAGTATAAGATCTCATAGCACCTCCCACCTGAACTCTATAGCACACAAATGCATGGCCAACCATGATTGCGCAGTGTCAGAGCACACCATCCCCAGCCTGGCTGTGGCTTATGCTACCGGTCACCTCGTCTACCCAACCAAACTCACATGGTGCTACAACACTCCCTCCATCTCACCACACTTGTGCAGACAGCACCCCATCCCCACTCATCCACATTCACATAACATTGAGGATTCCCACAAACACCCTCTACAACACTCACCCACCCCAGCCTGCTTTTGAGCCACACAGGACATGCAACTTCTTGTTGACTTCATCATGACTCTGCATGTCAGAATCTTACGGGAAGTTACAAGCCATAGTCATATGAGGTCTTCGCTTAACAACCCACTATCCTTACTTAATGACAGCAACATGGACTGCTGGTGTAGATGTCACTAAGAGATGGGGATCATGTGATCTTGCATTTTATCACCATACCGCTTAGCAATGAAAATTCCATATAGTTAAGCAAGGATTGCCTGTAACTGATAACCACCTTAACAAATATTCTCTAGTGCTTTTTAAAAAGATTGTAGATAGATGTAGAGTAAGTCAAAATACATCCTTGTGTTGATTGTAATGAAGTTTTAGATTTAGCATTTGCACCAAATGTGAAATATATTTGAATTGACTATACTTCCAGAAGGAGAAATCAAATTGTGTACCCAGTTTTTTTAAAAAGCTGCAAGTCAGAAAACAAATACATCAGGGAGGGCATGAAAACTGCCAAGGAGTTCGCTCCAGATTACTCAAGCATATAAATCAAGACCATGTGATATGGTAAATATGGTTTTAGTTCCGAATCTAACAAATTTGGCATCAAATCCAGTGATGAAATTTGCCTTGCAATTGGAGGGGGGGAGTTTTATATTTCAGGATCAAACAGCCATTTCTGTTCTATCTTATCCTTAGGGGGCTTTCACCATTTCATGTTGTTTTATATTTCTCAGCTTCGGAATGGTGAAGGGCGCTATTGATTATGTTCTTCCACGTACACATCTTTCAATCATTTTCGAGCTTTCCTGATAAAATACACTTTCCATCTGAAAAAGCCTCATAGGCACATTTTCTTCATAGTGTCTTAGAAACATAGGAAATTAAGAGCTGATTACTGGAGAGGTAACTGTACAACAGTCTTTTCATGAAATGTCCCATTGGATACTTCATAACTACGTAATGCACCACTCTCCACCCATGAGAACTGAGTTTGTCCGAAGTAATTTTTTTATTTACTAAACTTGGAAAGCAATTCTTTCCCTAAGATCGAATGAGGACCAGTAAGAAAAATGTAGAAGTTCTTTGTAGAACACTAATAAGACAGATTTAGTAGAGCATTAAGCTATTAGGAAAGGCAGTTTGGTGTAGTGGTTAAGGCATCAGGCCAGAAACCAGCAGACTGAATTCTGGTTATAACTAAAGCATGAGGCCAGTTGGGTGACCTTTTGCCATCATACCATCCCTACAATAAAGTAGAGGATCTAAAACTTCACCATGGCACTGCATAAGTACTTTACACTCAATTAAAATAAAAATTAACGTTTGTTTGGGGTTGTTTGCACTGAGAGAACTTTGGGTGAACAAGCAAGCTGATAGTCTGAGGTAGTTTTTGGAATAATATACTAACTAAAACCATCACTTGGCTAAAATATGCAGTTGAACTGACTGAACAGGTTGTTCTTTGCACTTTTACATTCAAGGTTTCCCAGCTGTAAGCAATAGCAATCTATTGGTCTGTTCTATTTTAATAGAAAAAAAAGCCTAAAGTTCTAACATTATTTTGCAATATGGTTACATGGAACCACTGATGAAACAAGACACATTTCATACTGTAAGGGGCTCTATTGTGCTATCAAACAATATAAAGTTATGCACAACATAAATTAATGCTCTGTTAAAGAACAAATATATTTTAGTTAGCCCTGTTACTGCAAAGCAGTAAAAGCGGCTTTTTAAAAAAAATTATTATGCTATTACACAGACTGATTCATTAACAGGCAGAGTCATATTCCATTAAAAGAAGTTGATGTACAATAGTTGCTTAGCAATAAAGCATAATGAGCCAATTAATTTCTCCAAAATAAGGTAAAAGTGTTGTTTTTGTCAATCCTCAGGCAAGGGCTCAGGAGCCAATCATACAACTATAGTCAATTAACCCTTACGTTAGTTTTACAGCCAGTCTTGACAGACAATTCCTGCACAAGACTTGGCTAGATATTTTTATTGCAGACAAGAATGGAGTCTCAAAAATTAAATACAAAGTATGCCTAGATAAATGTCAGATTAAATAGATAGATAGATAGATAGATAGATAGATAGATAGATAGATAGATAGACAGACAGACAGACAGACAGACAGACA
>JANHFT010002622.1:12824-23084 GCA_032467955.1 Pseudoxenodon macrops | reverse complement strand
TTGCAGGGTAATTCTGCCGACTGCCAGCAGTTCGATCCTGACCGGCTCAAGGTTGACTCAGCCTTCCATCCTTCTGAGCTTGGTAAAATGTTGGATTGTTGGAAGCAATAGGCTGACTCTGTAAACCTCTTAGAAAGGGCTGTAAAGCATTGTGAAGCAGTATATAAGTCTAAGTGTTATTGCTATCTGCTAAGATTGCTATGAAGGTAAAACTATTTCAGAGGGGTTATTTCTGAATTAGCAAATATAGTGAATAAAACTCCTTAGAAGAATTGGTATTGTCAAAATTAATAAATAGACTGATGCCATAACAATGCTTTTGGTTAGGATAAAACTAGTACAACTGGGCTTGTAATACTGGATAAAGGGGAAAATAGATGGGAAGTCTCCTTTTGACTTTTGTGCACAATTTCTCACACTGCAATATAATGGTAGTCCTCAACTAATAACTAGTTGCTTAGAGACCACTCAAAATGATGAGGGGCCTGCCCCCAAAAGTTACTTAGGAACCAGATTCAAAGTTCTGATGATCACCACCACTTCATTGCCACAGACATTTAGAGAGTATTTCACCGAGGCCGCCATTGTCGGCGCCATCTTGGATTAGATCCAAGGCAGACACTAATAGCTATTTGCAATATTCTGAGGTCACAGCACTGCAATATTTTGCTGGAAATCAATGTTTACTCCTGGTCTCTGGCAAAAAATGTCCATTGCAAACAATGGGTTTGTTTTACCACTGCAGCACTCACTTTACAAGTGTTGCATTCACTTAACAACTGTTACAAACAAAGATCATAAAATTAGGTCAATCTCATGATTGCCATGATTTGCAACCATCTTGACATAGGATGGAAATTCAAGATTCTATCATAGTTGTGTTTAGCAATTAAGCTAATGTTTGGTTAACCCATTTTAATTGTTCTTTTTTTAAAAAGCATGAAAGAATTAGTCAAAACACTGTGGTCATGTTTGTTCTGAAGAAGCTGTATTTGTGAAACAGATATTTTCTGAAGTACATCATAGATGGCATTAATACACTAGCACGAAACATATGTTTACATTAAGAAAAAAAACGATTACCAATATATTATCTGCACAAAATCCAGTATAAAATGCACACTGCTTCTAAATGAATAGATTACAGATCACTAATGTGCATAAATGTTTCCAAATCACACAGACGATCAAGAAAGTCTGATAGGCATTACGTTAATTTGTGCCTTTGAATCCTATCTGCTATGTATCAAATATCTAACTAGTCCTATCTTTTTTTAAGGCTGTAACTGAAGCATGTGCCATTGTGTCAGTCAACATTTAACGGACTTGCCTTATGAGCCAATCACAGTACAACAATCTATTAAAATAACAGGGATAAACTTTCATTGTTTACAAACAAATTCACTGGTAAGATATAATGACTTATAATTATGACTTTTATAAATGGCATAACTTTTTCTGGCATTTTAAAATTGTAATTGTTTCTGTATTTATCTTTTTTTATCATTTGTAAGTCACCTAGAGTTGGCTTATTGGTAAGATGGGAAATAAATAAATAAATAAACAGACAAACAAACAAATAAATAAATAAGAAATAATGTTTAGGGAAAATGAAGGGCTAGGGACTCACCTTAACACAATGAGATAATATGCAGAGTGATGTGATGGGGAGGAAGTTAATCAAAATTATATCAAGGGCTCTGCACAGAATTAAATTTAAGAAAACTTCATCTATCCAGTTTCAGATAAATCCAGCTTTAACCCACAACTCTGCATCCTTCATTCTGTCCTGCTCAGAGGATGAGCCTGTTCTCCAGCTAAATTCTTCTGTAGGTAAAAAAAGGCAGCATGATCTGACTAAATTTCTTATGACTTGGAGACCGTTGTTAGATTTCTTATACAAAAAGGAGAAAAATCAACTTTTGTCTTTGAGATCTGAAGATTAGACTGGATTTGACTAGAGCAGGGGTCAGCAACCCGCGCCTCTGGAGCCGCATGTGGCTCTTTCATCCCTCTGCTGCGGCTCCCTGTCACCAGTCTGCTCCACAATTGATAGGGCTTTCAGTTAGGATAGGTAGAGGAAAAAGGATGCAATGCTAGGAGGAGACACTAGGGGGAACCAGACTTCCAGTCGCTCCAGAATTGAACGTGGGGGCTTCCGGTTAGGATCTTTGTGGCTCTTTGAGTGTTTAAGGTTTCCGACTCCTGGACTAGAGAAATATTGCAGCTTTTTAAACATTAGAGATTTGTATTTAATAATTTACTACTTCTTACATAAAATTAAAAGAAGAATATTTTATGCCTATTGGGGTTTTTAGTAAGTCGATGATTAGTATTTTAAGGTGTTTTGTATATTGGTGCTATTTGTTTAAATTCTTTAAGAAAGAGGTGGTTGTGTTATTATTATCGCTGTACCAAAAGAAAAATAGAGGCATTTTTGTTGCTAATTTGTTGGATATAATTTTGTCACTTTTAATTTAATTCCCTTTCCCTTTTCTGTTAATTTGTATTTTAAAGCTTGATGTTGAAAATTAATAAAGACATTATAAAAAATAAAAAATAAAGGCAGCATGGAGCATGAGGGAACAAAAATATGCTTCCACAGTTCCACAAACAAGCTACGGCTGTTTCACACATTGAGCTAATCGTGGTTGTTGTTGTTTTACCCATAGGTTACTGAAACATTGCTTACAACAGGGAACCCATCAACAATAGTTTATGATCCATAATGTTTGATGGATATGTTACACTAAATCAAAATCATATTGAACATATAATATTGAACATATAATAGCTTAGCAAGATGTTTGAAATTAATCATTGTGTTTTTTCGCTTAAATTTGCAAGATTCCCGTACATTACTAGTGTATTTCTACAGTCAGAAAAAGGCCTAATAATAGAAGACAATATTTTGGACTATTATTATTCAAGTCAGCCTCTTTGGAAAATAAAATACTCTGATCCCAATCTAGCAAGGAAGCATCTACAGATAACTGTGCCTTCCTCTTATTGATAATAGCAAGTTAGCAAACCTCTTCCGAGCACACATAAACGCAAAATATGCTATTCCTGCTAAAAAGCCAGCCAGAAGAGTTGTGCCAAAAACTTTGGGTGCCCTCTTCTTGGCTACTCGAAACGCTGTTGGAAGAACTGCTGAGATTAATATGTTGTTGACATGTCCCAAAACCTTATGAAATGGTTTTCTCTTCAAGACACGCTCATAATAGGCTTCCAGGTTAGACCGCTTTCCATTTCCCCAACTTCTCCTTGCTAGGCCAATGAACTTCAGCCGATGGAGGGTTACAGCAAGGGATACATCAGCCAAGCTAAAGAATTCTCCACAGAGCCAAGGCTGATGTCCATTTTCTGATATCAAAAATAAAGGCATAAATAATTACGAGATTAATAAAATGCAATATGATGCAAAGTTCTCTCTATTGCATGCAATTCTTATTAAATGTGTATAACCATGAGTTCTAGATTACTTGTTGTAATGGTTTGGCAAATAGGAACATTACTTGACATGAAACAGCCTAGGGCAGGGGTCAGCAATTTGCGGCTCTGGAGCCACATGTGGCTCTTTCACCCCTCTGCTGCAGCTCCTTATCACTCAAAATATGCATCACAATTGCCAGTGTGCGATACCCCCAGCACATGATTATTGAGCTTTTCAACCCCTGATAGGCCAACCATGGATAAAGCCAAGAAAAGAAATTTTCAGAAGAAAACAGAACAGTTAATTCAACTACATATGTTAGTTTTGTGGCAGCTGAAGAAATAGTCGGGCACAGGAAAGGTTTTGTGACTCCCGGTGTTTTCTTTTCTGTGGGAAATGGGTCCAAATGGCTCTTTGAGTGTATAAGGTTACAGATCCCTGGCCTAGGGCTTACTAAATGGAGGTATTGTTCAACACTGCAGAATCTAAAGAAAATGAGACAGAATTGATTGCAAATAATATTCTACCTGGTGTTTCTTCATTTCTTCTTTGCAATTCAGTTTCAACCTGATCCAAAACTTTTTCCAACTCATCTAGTATTTTCTGTAAGTACTTTATGTTATCATGATCCATCAATTTAGACTACGGGAAATAAATAGATTATATATTAGCTTGCAAAAAATGATGATCAGTTCTCTTGAATATTGAGAATCTCAGCAAGCAATTGTAAGATGACTAAATAACACAAAATGACATACATATAATCCCTTTTAAAATGTAATTATTCCAAGCAGAAAAGCATGCAGTAAAATATTTGCTGTTTCACATTAATATCTTACTCCGAGCAATCCTAGGATCCACTTTAACTAATTATACATATTCTGTTCTTACTTTGAGTCGTTTCTGCTTTGCTATATATGCATCTTGCAGATCTGGGTTTTCTTCAGCGAGTTTCTTTAATTCAGATTCAGTATTACCTATTTGGCCTTGCAAAACAACAATACGTCAGTTAAGGTTATCAATCATCAAACTTTCAAGTAAATTAAGTAAACTTTAACATGTTAAAATGTTTTACCCATATTTTTCGGAGTATAACACACACCTGAGTATAAGACGCACCTTAGTTTTTAGGGAGGAAAACAGGTATTCATCTGGCTAGCATCCTTAGTCTGGTCAGCTTCAGCACATTATTTTATTCCCTGGGTAATGCTGAAAAAAAGCTTCTAAAGCTCACCTAATAGAGAGAAGGAACGAAAAAAGCCTGCAAACCTTGGAAGATCGTTAGCACCTCGTTAGGTCTGAAAAAAAGCTTTGAAAAAGCTACGTCCGGAGTGTAAGATGCGGCCAAATTATCAGCCTCTTTTGGAGGGGAGAAGTGCGTCTTATACTCCAAAAAAATACGGTATTTCCTAACCAAATGTATGGATTTACAATATCTTGTGCGAACAGTTCAGTGAACCCTCATCTGTAATGCAGAATTAATCCTGAAAGTCAACTAAAATTTATTTGACAAATGGTTTTTTTAAAAACATTTGTTGCTTATTTCAGCAGGCTGATAAGTTAATTTTTAAATGTAAATTTGGTAAAAATCATTTAAATAAGAAAACTAAAATGAAATTGAACACCACAGATAACTAGGGCAGATAAAATTCTTGTACATACTACGAATTCTGGTCGTGGCATACGCAGGAATCATGGAGTCTACTGCTAATTCAGGATGTAAAATGCAACCATGTGTGTATGCATCCATAGGCAAGGAATCTAGGAGTTCTCTGTAGTGTTGAACCCTTGGATAATACATACTTCCTTCTTCTGGCATTAATTTTGGAGTCTTTTCTACAGAGAAGAATATCCATAGATGAAAGTTAACAAAAAAATTAAAAGAATATTGGTTTAGATATTTATAATCTCTTACCCACTTCAGCCCTTATATCTGAAAGTGAAAAATAAAAGAGATTTCAAATATGATCTGATAGTGGATGAAAGGCTGAATTAGTTATTTTTTTCAATACGTTTTTTTATTTTACCCCACAACATTAAAACACAACTCAAAAAAGGAAGAAAAAATACAAGAACAAAGCAAAACCAGCCGCAGTTAAACTGCAAAGCTCTGTCAATAATCTGCAATTGTATTTAACTCTAGAAAGACTTCTAACCTACCCTAAACCACCACAATCATTCCTTAAATTTTTAACTAAGATCTTTACCAAAGATTGCATCTCATTCACCAAAATCATAAATCTCTGTTTTAAATATATCTGCAACATTTGTTGTCCTAAGAATCTTCATACAAGTGGGAATGCAGTGCCTCTTGAACTAGTCAAGATAAAAGAGATTTGAGATAGGGGCTAGTCTTTCTTTGCTTAGTCATAATGAGAATTAGCAACCTTGAATCTCCTTCATGATAAAAGTAACAGTGAGAAAGACCAATGACCTCTTCTACAACTGCATTTTCTTAGTATACAACCTACGACCACAATTGAGCTCAAAATTTCTGTTGCTAAATAAGTCATTTGTTAAGTGAGCTTTGTCCCATTTCATGATCTCTCTTGCGAAATTGTTAAGTGAATCACTGCCATTGTTAAGTTAGTAACACGGTTGTTAAGTGAATCTGACTTTCCCATTGACTTTGCTCGTCAGAAGGTCGTAAAAGGTGATCACATGATCTCAGGACACTGCAACCCTCATAAATATGAATCAGTTACTAAGCATTTGACTTTTGATCATGTGACAATGGGGATGATGCAATGGTCATAAGTGTGAATAATGATCACAAGTCATTTTTTCCGTACCATTGTAACTTTGAATGGTCACTAAACAAACCATTTTAAGTCAAGAACTACCTATAGTGAAAAAATCTTTAATTAGTTTAGTGCCTTTAATTTCTGTCTCAGTAGAAATGAAATAAATTTTGTCAGAAGCTTATTAAGTACCATATTTTAAGGACTGTCTATAACAGTAGTGGTGAACCTTTTACTCACTGAGTGCCAAACAGGTATGGGCTTTGCGCACTTCATATGTGCGCATGCTATCCATGCTAGCATGTGGATCCTCCCCAATGCGCTGCACGACCAACCACGCCATCTGCGCATACACGGTTTTGCACAGCTCCCCCATGTGCTGCTTGCGCAATCACACCATCTGCACATGTACATGGTTTTCACGCATGCAATGCATGTGTGCAAATGCCATCTGTGCATGTGTGCACTATGTACCAGAACTGTCATGTGCATGTACAAATGCGTGTGCATGCACAGGAGAGCTCCGAAGATCAGCTGGGTCTCCTGAATTGCACGCATGCGCAGCGGAGGCCTGAACTCCAGCTGCCCGCCCGTGCGCAGCTGCAGGTAAGTTGGGTGACGGCTCGCGGGCCTGGAAAGATGGCTCTGCATGCCACCTTGGGCGCTTGCCATAGGTTACCATCACGGGTCTATAGAATGCTAGGGAAAGCTTCCTTTTTCATTTTTAAAGGTGTAGAATGTGAATAAAAGACTTGTTAAGCAGCTTTTATTTCCTTCATCCTTGCTTTCGTGTTCAGCTGGGTCCAAGAAGTTACAAGGTGTATTAAGCCAATCTTTATCAAAGAAAGCAAATATTGATCCTAACTCCTTGGGGGGGGGGGAAATACTGGCTCCAGATCTGAGAAAGTGTAGAAGCTGATAAGTTCTACCCACTTTTTTCACCAGGATTTAGTCTTGTTTTGGCAGTGATGCTGTTCTGAATATGTTCTACCAGGTTGCAGTGTCAAGGGTGACTTTATCTGAATTTGGAAATTAAACAAGATCTCTTCTAGTAAGTACTTGGATAGGAGTCTGAGAAATCAAAAGGCAGCCTAGAAGAAGACAATGGCAAACTTATATTGATACTTTTGCCAACTTCATGTCCATATACACATCCAGAGTTATTTATGATTTGGTAGCCCAGTAGCGAAGATAAGACAGAAGCAAGATAATTGTGGCCCTGTTTATCCTCTCAAAACTCTCAGCAGCTTTCAATTACTAATTCAGTTCAATTCAGTCCAGATACAGATTAACAGAGTTGGAAGGGGCCTTGTAAATCATCTAGTCCAACCCCCCCCCCATCCGCCACCCAAGCAGACTCTACACCATTTTTGACAGATGGCAGTCCAGTCTCTTCTTGAAAGCTTCCAGTGATGAAGCTACCACCACATCTGAAGGCAAGCTTTCAATTCAATCAATATTTATTTATTTATTTATTTAAATTTGTTGTAGATACCACTCCACTAGACTAATATGGATAATACGGATACTTATGGTATCCTTTCAAGTGATTGTCTCAATCAAGTCTGGATAATTATTATTTTTTGTTTGTACTTAGATGTATATCTCCACAAGGTACTACTGGTAGATTTCTGCTCAGGTGCATGGAATATATTTTGTAGGACTCCATACTTTTCTACATGTTATCATTTAGCTCCATCCTGTTGAATACCTCTATATAGAGTGACATATTCTTGATATGATTTAATTAATAGGATCATATAAGAAATAAAGAAATCCTCTAGCTTTCCAGATAGCCATTGCCAATTAAAGTAGATAATACTGGTCAAGGCAGATTCCTGTTATTCTACAGAAAAGTTGCTGATAAAAATATTTATATGTGCCTATATCCCACTCTAAAAAATGTTTTCCTTTCAAAGTATCTTTTCTACCTCTTGCAAGAATAAAGCTTAAAATTATGTATCCCTCCTGATAATTTATTTATCACATTTAGAAACCACCCATCTCCCTCACAGAAGGACTCTGGGTAGTATATAAATAAGACACAAAACAATAAAATACTATAAATAATCATTTAGTACATAAATAAGTTTCTATGAAATAAGATGTCCCAAAGATGCTTTTTAAAGAGGCAACTGGATTTTCTTGTTTTTCTTTGAAGACGTTTTGCTTCTTATCTAAGAAACTTCTTCAGCCCTGACTGATGGTGTGTAATGGAAAGATTTATATTCCTTGTAGACAACTGGTCATTTGTATTCTTTTTGAGAGTGGTTGAGGCCACAAAGATCCTCTAAAAGGAGGCAAATGACCAGCTATCTGCAAGAAATATAAATCCTTCCATTCCCCATCAGAGCTGAAGAAGCTTCTTGGATGAGAAGCAAAAGAAAAACAAGACAGTCCAGTTGCCTCTTGAAAAAATACCTTTGGGACAACAATGGCCTGCATGAATGAGAATCTCCATAAACATATGAAATAAGATACACACATTAAGGCTTTTTTAAATATATATATATATAAATATCTTATTACCATTCACAAAAGTATCTTCAAGGTAGTCAATAATCTGAGTTGCATCACAAATTATGTTCTCTTTATGAATGAGCACAGGGACTTCTCCTGATGCATTTAAACGCATAAACCAAGGCTCATTATGTTCACTCAATGGAAGGCTTACATCATGCTCTTCACATTTCAACCCTTTTTCAGCAATGACCAGTCGTACCTGAAACAAATGGATGAGCTTTCCTATTAAAGATTATGGGATGCCCCGTTTTTTAAAAAGAATACAGTTTATCACATATTGTACGGATTCAAAGCCAAACCTGGCCATGGAATCTGCAGGGTGCCATACCGAACTTGGCCCTGGGGTATTTGTTATGGACATTGGGAGATTATGATAATAAATAGCTAAAATAAAACATGTTGCTATTCCAGAGAAACAATAAGAAACCTGCAGGAACCATTTAAGGTGAATATTAAAAATCAGCTCTTCATATGATACTTTTTTCCCTCTAAGATAAATTGATCTCACTTGGCTTTGTTATTGCCTATTTTTAATTCCTTTATCTTGGATTAGCCAAACTCCAATTCTTAAGGCTCATAATTTAACAATAGTGGGAAAGGTTTCTGGGCCTGTTTATGAAGCTTCCTGGCTTGAGTATGCCATTCTTTCATTATTTTTTGGTTCCTTCTTCTCTCCGGCACCCACTCAGAGCTGCCTTTAATACAGTGCTTTGTCCTCACAGGGCAAATAGGCAGTTTTAAGGGGGACGGGGGGGGGGCTTCATGGGCGGAGGGAGCTATCCAGGTTCTGAAATACAACATTCCTTTTAGCAGATGAGACGCTCACCTTTTGGGAACTGAAGGACTGTGTCCAGTGATAGAGGATGAGTTTAGCCTCTGACTTGACCTCCACTTCAGCTGGGGGTGTTTTGTCGGCCATCTGGTCCTCCTTTTCTTCTGCCATTTCACGTTTTTCTTCCTGCTCCATTCACTGCTCCGAGATTCTTCCCATGAGATTTGATTCTTTTTTCTCTCTCTCTCTCTCCCCTCTCTCTCTGTTACTGAGTCTGCTCCATAAACTGAGCATGCTCATTATTACCAGATGAAGCTGCCTTCCCGGTTTTGCCCTCACTCTCTGACAGGATTTCATGAAACGAAGAAGCTGTTGAAAATCTTGGGCATTCAGGATCAACACAGAGATAACTAAGCTACCTACCTAGATTCAAGGAAAAAAATGTTCTTTTTCCTGGATTTATTCTCTAATTTATAATAAATAAATATTCTAGATACATTTAATTAATTTAACTAAAATACAAAGCAACGTCTTTGAACTCAGACAGGAATCCGAACTTAAATAATGCAGGATAATGGAATCAAATGGATATGCCTTCAACATTTCAATTGTATATTAATATCTGCCTCAAAATGTGTATGGGGTTTATGAATGTTATATATTTCCTATGTTTTTCTTTTAGTTTAGTTTGGTTTGGTTTGGTTTGGTTTGGTTTGGTTTAGTTTAGTTTAGTTTAGTTTAGTTTAGTTTAGTTTAGTTTAGTTTAGTTTAGTTTAGTTTAGTTTAGT
>JANHFT010002621.1:164628-178127 GCA_032467955.1 Pseudoxenodon macrops | reverse complement strand
CATCCATCCATCCATCCATCTATCTATCTATCTATCTATCTATCTATCTATCTATCTATCTATCTATCTATCTACTGTATCTATCTATAATCCATCTTATTAAAACTGTTTATATAAATAAAAAACAAATATGAAAAAAATATAAAAAGAAAGACAGGAAGAGTAAAGAACTAGAAAGGAAGAATGTTAATCAGAAAAAAAGATAATTAAAGAAACAAGAGTCAGGAAAAAATGACTTTTATTTTCAACAGTTCAATATTTATTTTCAATAAATATTCTAATAATCCTTCCTCCTTTGTGGTATTTCAAAGATCCCTTCAGCCCCTTATTTAATACTTTTACAATCACAAAATCCATAGATTATCACATCACTTTTTTCCTTTTCAGCAAAAAGAAGAAGAAGAAGTAGTCCATAAAATGTTTTTAGACTTTTATAAACGTGTGTATTGTTTTGTCCTTGACAAATCAGGTCACTTTTGCCATTTCCATCAATTATGACAAGTTCACAATCCATTCCTCCATTGTGAAAATTTCAGTATAATTCCATCACTACAGTAATACATATAATAATATTGCTGAAGTTACCTTATACTGTATAAAATCAGTTTTCCATAAGTGGAGCTACGCATTATTTTTAAGGAAGTTGTAGTGTCTCCCCTTCCAGAAACCTTACCTGGATTCAGTACACCAAGATGAATATTTGCTGGTCTCCAACCTTTCATGTATTAGGGAAGGTTATTGAAACGGTGATAGCAGATCTATAGTATTAACCAGCACTAAAGAAGAAGTGCTATATTGACTCTGTTTAGTCATGATTACAGCCTAGCATGGTCTTGAGATATGATTTATGTCCAAAGTTTGATAGTTATATGTTTGACTCTCTGTGTAATAAAGTACAAGGCATCTTTTCCATTGTGACTTTCTAGCTTCATATTTGTTATTATTGCTAAACTTGCAATAAAATAAATCGTAAAATCGTGTAACAGTTAATCAATTCAGCAAATATTAAAGAGTATTTTGTATTCTGGAAGAAAGCCAAACAATCTATACCATATAAAAATCAAATTGTATATTGAACACATTGTGTTAGGGTAATCTGGTTTATGAAAATTTGTCACATTACATCTTGACTAGAAATCTAAAGAACCTGAATCTCATCTCTGTTTCAAATCAAACTTCCTACCATACCTATCTGTATAGTTTTTAATCAGGTTCAGAAGTGCTTCCAGTATGCTCTATTTGTTCAGGATATATCACACGAGAAGAATACTCTTCTACTTTCACTGATAAAAGCACAAAGAGAAGCAACTGAGATCCCTGGAGAATTACTGTGATTGATGTGACTTGTGCTGAACAGGAGAAGATTGTTGATGTGGTAGTATTTCATTCTACTAGATCTTACAAAAGAAAGCAACCATCTCCCCTGAAATCTGGAACAGTAATTTATGTTACCTAATTTGCTTTAGAATAGACGTTACATTTTCAGGATGCCAATAACTGACTGATACGCCTTATGGAATTAATATTTCTCAATTTTATATTTTGGTCCAAGGCACAGCAGATTTAACCTGTTTACAGTTTATTGTTTAGCACTGCAGAAGAGTATGAATGTTTTCATAATATACATTGCTTGTCACCTTAGACTTTTTCTAGGAAAAACTTTCTTTTCCTTAGAGTTATGAAGACTGCAGTCCTTAGAGTCAGCTACTGCAATAAACAGCAATATCTTTTTTCTTAAAAGTTACACTGAGATTGGATTCAACACAAAGTGCCAAGGTTTAGTTAATTTGGGATTATTGTCATGTACACATGTGGATCAGTATCATAATGTTATTGGAAATTCTAATATGTAAAATTTATTATCCCACCTCAGAAATAGCATATAAGAAAGTCTGTTCCCAACTGGCAGTCTCTGTAATACATAATACATAGCTCAATACAATGTAGGAAAACATCTATGGAAAAGCATCTATGTCCCATTCCTTACTGAACTAAGTATCATAATGGATGTGACTATTACCTTTCCAGTTTCCTTATAAATCATAATTTATTAAGACCAACCTTCACACTTCATATCATTGCTTCCCACAAATAGATCATATTAATGAGGAACTTTTTCCACTAGATATTAAATATTGACAACTAAGCTTTAAAACTGATGATAGCTATGAGATTGCTATAAGTCCCTTTCTGAATCCATTTATGCCTTGTCGTAGGGGGGAAAAAGCATGTGGATAATTTGGTTGCTTCCCTCAATATTGGTGACAAATTTCAGAGACTGAAAAAAATGTCAGGGCTTTAGAATAGCAAATGAAATGTGACTTTTGATGTCCATTTCTTTAAAAAAAAAGATGGTGAGAGATATTTTGAGCCCTAGGATGTTTAATTTTGCATACCAATTTTCTTTAATAACTCACTGTCACAACTTATGAACTTTTTGTAAACAAGTCAGAAAAAAAACAAATTATCTTAGTTTTATGACAGTGCTGCCATTATTACTGCTCAGACTGATGAACTCCTGACATTCCTCCCAGATTCACCACCCTATTTTAACAGATTAACAGAATTGGAAGGGACCTTGTAGGTCATCTAGTCCAAACCACTGCTCAAGCAGGAAACCCTGACAGACTTTTCTTGAAAACGTCCAGTGATGAAGTTCCCACAACTTCTGAAGGCAAACTGTTCCATTGGTTGATTGCTCCTACTGTCAGAAAATTTCTCCTTATTTCCAGCTTGAATCTCTCCTTGTTCAGTTTCCATCCGTTATTCCTTGTCTGGCCTTCAGGTGCTTTGGAAAATAGCTTGATCCCTTCCTCTCTGTGGCAACCCATCAAATATTAGAACATTATATCTCCCCTGGTCCTTCTCTTCACTAGACTAGCCATGCCAGTTCCTGCAACCATTCATTCATTCATTAGCCTCCAGTCCCCTAATCATCTTGGTTGATCTTCTCTGCATTCTTTTTAGAGTCCCAACATTTTTTTTATAGTGTGATGACCAAAATTGGATGCAGTATTCTAAGTGTGGTCTTACTAAGACTTTATAGAATGGTATTATAACCTCACTTGATCTTGATTGTATCCCTCTGTTAATGCAACTTGGGAGTTTTTCCAAGATATTTGGTGCTTATGGTGAGGCTTTAAAACTTGTTTCTAAACAAATATTTATATACTGTAACTGTTTGCAAGCTGTACATCTATAACTTCACTTGATTTCATCAGTAATGTTTTTATTATTCTGAAATCTCTTACTGCAAATTTGGAAATTTTAATTCTCTATTTCTACCTCTAGTCTCAGAAAACTTTTAGTTCGGTACTTGTCTTATTGTTCAGCCAGAAATTCCATTACAAGACAGGAGAAGATACATAATCTGTTCTGATAGTATATGAAGAATAAAAGAAATGATAAACTATCTCTATGCTAAGGCTGCTGTAATCTGGTATCTTACCATCTGCTAGAGGTTCTATCTGGAAATTCTGGAAACTGTAGCCTGGAGCATACCCACTTAAGGAAGCAAGCTAGTCAATCAATTAACAGGAACCTGGAATTGCAGGACTTCAATAGCTCCCAAAATAATTAATCAAATGAAAAATGTGTTAGAATCACTGAGCCTAAACACAATATTAGCTACACCACACATACCAGTTTACAGAGGTTTGTGCACTCATTGACTGATGTCTTTCAAAGAAGCATAATTATGAATGCTCCACCTATCCTCATGCAGGAACTTTAGGGATTCTCTGTGTACCTGTTCCTTTCTAGCTATCTTTTCAGACTCACCTTTTGAGGAGATTTTGCTGCTCAGATTGTAGCAGCAGTGATAAATAGCTAATGCAGTCATGGTTTTTCAATAGGTTTCACAACTTAAGTCAGCTTCAGTATAATTGTAGACAGACCAAATCATTAATCACAAAGCTCTCACAGCTATAATTGCTCAGCAAATTAGTTTCAGTTTCATCTTTATTTTGGGTCAAAGACCAGTAAAAAAGAAGATATCACTATTAAAAAAAACCCCACAAACATCACAATTAAAAAATCAATGTATTTTGATGGACAGCTTTTCTATGAGTGTTATACTATTATGATTTTTTTAATGCAAGTCATTAGCCCAAAGTCATCCAGCTGGCTTTGTGTCTAAATTGGGATTAAAATTTACAATCTAGTCTGATGCCTTTAATCATTACACCAAACTGGCTTTTAGTATTATTAAAAAGCTCAACAAATCATAAATTAGGTCTAGTCTTCTGTCTGAGTCTCAAAGAAGCAAGCAGTAGCTATATTCTTAGCCAAGAGTCAAAGTTCTGCTAAAGAAAACCTAACAAACCTAACAAGGTATTCAAGTAGTACAGTAGTAAGACTCAGTGGATAGTCAGCAATTCAAAAAGCAGGTGAAATACAGTGTTCACATAAGAGTGTTAGTGAAGTTGCTCCAGAACTGAAGTGCACACCGAGAGAGATTTCTTTCTTTCTATCTTTCTCCCTCTCTAGGAGATGGCAAAGAAAAATATATTTCTTAGAAGAAGTTCCTGCAGAAGAGCATCTTTTGTAAAAAGGAACAGAGGAATTTGATTTTCCCTATCTTTAAAAGACATTCAAGATTAACAGGCTCCAGCTACTGTTAGCAAGTCTATAAGTCCAGTATATGTAGTCCTTGCTTTACGTCCGGATTGAGCCCAAAATGTATGTTGCTAAGTGAGAAATTTGTTCAGTCAGTTTTGCCTCATTTTATGACTTTTTCTTGACACATTTGTTAAGTGAATCACTGCAGTTGTTAAATTAGTAACGCTATTGTTAAGCGAATTTGGCTTTCCCATTGAAAAGGGGATCACATGACCCAGGGACACTGCAATATGAACCAGTTGTCAAGCATCTAAATGTAAATCACATGACCATGGGAATGCTGCAACTGTCATAAGTGTGAAAAATGGTCATAAGCCACCTTTTTCAGCGCCGTTGCAACTTTGAACAGTCACTAAATGAACTGTTGTAAATCAAGGACTATCTTTACTTCTGTGCATATCAATAGCTTATCCAGCTGATTTTCCTGAAATGTTTTCCTTATTAGAAATCTTGGGGTTATTTGGGGCCAGGATCATGGAAATGTGTTTGTGCATAAAATAACTAGGAGAAGGCAATGCCCAAAATGGATATGGGGAAATGGATTTGGCTGTGAAAAATATTCAGTATTTTCATTCATATGACTTTTCAAGCAAATTCCATTCTTTATTTACAGAAGATTGAATAGCTATTTGCTTTTTCAGTGTTGGGAGGATTTTCCACAAAATA
The DNA here is from genome assembly GCA_032467955.1 of Pseudoxenodon macrops. Classification (NCBI taxonomy): domain Eukaryota; kingdom Metazoa; phylum Chordata; class Lepidosauria; order Squamata; family Pseudoxenodontidae; genus Pseudoxenodon; species Pseudoxenodon macrops. The sequence continues at coordinate 172,841 of JANHFT010002621.1, read as the reverse complement.
TTACTACAACACAGAATTAAAAGGAAAACAAGTCGAGATAATAGTAGCTCAAACACTAGAAGAAGATTAAGCCAGTAATTAAATGGAAACATTTTAAATCGAAAGAAACAATTGAGACAACACTATACTTGCATTTTGCAAAATGATAAATGAGGCAAGTGCCAAAGAGGTAGATCTTGTTACTACTATGTAAAATAAATGGAAACTGCTGAGAAGAAAGCTATGATTTACTGAGTTAGAATAAGAAAAAAAGTATTTGCTTGGTTGCTAGCATCTTCTTGTCGGAGAATGTCAAAATCTTTAGCAATGATTACAATGACTATAATGGAGATATTTTAATATTCACTTCTTACAATACAATTCTCAAAAAAGAATGATTTATCTTCATAAATCTTGGAAGATGGCATAGCCTCCCCCAATCAGCATATCATCCAGAGACGTGGACTGCAATTTCTAGATTCCAGCTAGCATTAGCTATTCCTAAAAACGCTAAAGACCACACACTGAAATATACCCAATTTTAGAAGGTGTTCTTGAAACCATCATTTTAAAAATATATAACTTACCAGAGACATGGGAAGCCATTTTTTATTTACAGCCGGAAATGTACCAACCTGGTTATAACTACCTGAAGTTATTTAAAAGTTTCCACAAAATTGTAATGCTAGCAGCACAGGGAAAAAAATGTTAAGTAGAGGGCATTAATTGTGCTAACTCTATTTAATTTAATTTTCAAATGGATTGAATCAGTTGTAGTTTTTGTGCTGGTAACTCTCCTTTTGAGGATTGGTTCTTAAATTACTTAAATGGTAATCATTGATAAAGAGTTTTATACATTTCAAGTTAGCTGGACTGTTTACAGCAGTCTTATAAATGTGGTTATATTTATATAAAGAAATATTAAGCCACTAAGAAATTAAGCATTTTGACCGATGGAATGAGTTAAGAATTTGGTAGCAGAAATCTGTAACAAAGGCATTATGTCATTTATCTGTTATTATAATTAAAAATACCATGAACAAATCAATTATTTTTACCATACATCCTCAACTTACTGCCCTCTCCTTTAATTCCCCAAAATTCCCAGTGAGCAAAACCAGATGGAAGTATGGAACTGACGTCCAACTCATCTGGAAGGTACCAAATTGGAGAAAATGTTTTATATCATGTTTTCCTTATTCCTGTCACTAGCTTTACTGCAAACCTTTTTTTTTAAAAGATGAAATTAATTCTTGCAGTAATTTTCTGTATTAAATGATAATTTATTTCCAGTACAGGCAGATTACAAAGCAGCTATTATATGTGTATGAGGGACAGACAAAGAGAAAATCTCTAGGTTGAATAGATAATTTTACAAAATAAAAAAACCTAAAAAGAAGGTAAAAACATCTTTGAATGGCATCCATTTTATGACACACAAAAAAGCTGTTTAATTTCTTTCCTACAGTGCCCCTGGGGGAAACCAGTATTAGGCTGCTTCATAAACACCTAATTTCATCTGTCCAGACAGGTTGTGAATGATATTGTTCTTCTACAGCAATGATGAATGGAAATCATTAATAAAAGTAAGTCCCAGGGAAGGAAGATTTTTTTTCTCAAATCTAAACTTAAGTACTTATATAGAGTGTGACACCAAGGAAATTCTTTAACACTAGGCATTTAAAAATAGTTTTATGAATTTGAAGTCATGTCACACCTTGCACAAAGAGTACTATTTACACAATGCCATGAGAGGCAGAGGGGGGAAAAAAGGGGGGGGTTTGCATAAAAAAAGTTAATTTGGGTATAGCAATCGCTTAAATCAAACACAGAAGCAATGCAATAAGCAAACAATGACTGAAAAAAACTTCATCGTCAAAACATATAATAAGGTAGGAGCCCAAAATAAAATGAGAAAGATTCAAAATAAGCGTTATATTCTTAGTCATTCAAATAATGACCCAAGGAAAATCATTTAGGATGTGAGTCAGATCAAATTCTTATTTTATGCTTTTTATGAATATTTATATTTGAAGGTTTTTTTTCCTTTATTTTTGTCAGGAATGTTGCATGTTGAAAAAGTAAATTCATTTTTAAAAAACGAATAAATGATTAAATAATGATCAGTCTCTTTTCTTCAACTGCTGTTTTCAAACATCCAGCATAATGTGTCCATGTACTTTCCTCACTTTAGATATGTTGAGATTTCAGTCCTAGAATTCAAGCCTTGCTCATTTTTAAAATGTTATTCTTTTTGTTTATAAATAATTCAAGACTGCAAACATACCTAGTATTCCTTCCTCTTCCTATTTTCTCCACAGCACCAACCCAGTGATGTAGGTTAAGTCTAAGAGAGAGAGTCTAGCCCAGGGGTGTCAAACTCATGGCCCGTGGGCTGGATGCGTCACGTGCTGGCCCCACCCATCCCTGTTTTAGCGAAAGGGGAAAAGTCATTATACATCACATGACAATAAGAAAAAGCCGCAAATTTGATATTCCTGGTCTAGTCTAAAGTCACCCAGCTGGTTTTCATACCTAAGCCAGGACTAGAAATCACAGTCTCCTGGTTTCTAACCTGATATATAATTAGTTATATATATCAGCTATACTAAAATATTTCTGATACATGAACATAAATAGTTGCACTATGTCTTATACCATTCCCACCACTTTCTACTTGCTATTTTAACTGGAAATGCTATGGTCTGAACCAGGGATAAAATGCTACCAGTTCGGACCGGTTCTATAGAGTAGGTAGTAAGCCGCTGGTGATGTCATAGAACCAGTTCTTTTTTGTGAATTTTTTTTGGGGAGGATATTTTTTGGAATTTTTTACGTTTTTTCTTCTTCTGGGCATGCCCCCGCCCTCTCCAGCTTGCTTACCTTGCTCTTAGGACTGAATCCCGAACCGCTGGTTGAAATGCATGCTTGCTTCAACTTTTTTAAAGCTTAAAAAAAAAACCAGGCAGAATCAGTTGCTCATCAAGGAGATGGATTGCATTGCAGCCTGCAATCCATCTCCTTGGTGAGCAACTGATTCTGCCTGGTTGTTGTTTTTTAGCTTTAAAAAAGTTGAAGCAAGCCATGCATTTCAACCAGCGGCTCGGGATTCCGTCCTAAGAGCAAGGTAAGCAAGCTGGAGGGGAGGAAAAAACCTGAAAAAATTCAAAAAAAAAAAAAACCTCCCCAAAAAATAAAATCCACAAAAAAGATGGTAGAGTCCACGGACCAGAACTGGTTCTATGATGTCACCAGCAGCTTACTACCTACTCTATAGGACCAGTCCAAATCGGTAGGATTTCACCCCTGGTGCAGACATTGATTGGTGGTCTTACATGAAGATACAATCAAAATACAGGATTGATTTGGAACAATATGGATTTCAAAAAGGAATATATGAATTGGATAAAATTCTTCAGGGTACAGAGGACAAATTAATATCTAAAATTTATAATTACCTAATGAAATATAAATTGGAGGAGGAGGTGGTAGAAGAAAATATGATAATTTGGGCAAAAACTTTTGGGTATAAAGTAGAATTGGATAAATGGGAAAAATATGGAATGTAAATTATAAACTGACAATGTCTGTAGCCTATAAAGAAAACATGTACAAAATGTTTTATAGGTGGCATCTCCCTCCCGCTAGACTAGCCAAAGTGTTCCCCAACACCCCATCAACCTGCTGGAAATGTCAACAGAATTATGGTACATATTATCACATGTGGTGGCAATGCCCCAAAGCAAAACAATATTGGAGTAAAATTAGAACACAATTAGAACAACACATAGAAATAAGACCAGAAACTTTTTTATTAGGAATTCTTCCCGAGACCTATGAGAAAAAAATACAATATTTGATTATACATATCATAACAGCGGCAAGGATACTATACACACAAAACTGGAAAAACAATAATATACCAACAGAAGAAAATTAAACTAGGAAAATTATGGAATGTGCAGAATCAGACAAACTTACCAAAGAAATACAAAAAAAAGAGGAAACAGAATACTATAAAGTATGGGAAAAATGTACAGGTGGTTATAGAAAAAAGATAAAGGAGTTGAACAATAAACAAATGGAAATGGAAAGGACTCAAAAATATGACTGAAAACAGAGTATATGGTTATATATAAATATAACAAAAATATTAGAATTACATGTATAGAAATAGAAATAAATACAAAATAGGACTTTGTTATCATATTGTTAGAGAAAGTATAAATGTATATAAATATATGTTAGAAATATATATAAGAATAGTAAATTAAGAGTGGGAAAACGGGAACATGTAAATATGTATACTGATGTAAAAATTGTTGAAAAAGAAGAAATTGTAAAAAATTCTGATTTTTCAAATTTGTTTTGTCTTTTTAAATGTTTAATAAAATTAAAAAAAAGAGAAATCCTGTGACTGTGAGTTCTAGTCCTGCCTTATCCTTAAAAGCCATCTGGATGACCTTGGGCCAATCATGCCCAGCCCAATTCACCTCAGTGTTATTGGGTTGTTGTTGTGGGGAAGATAGGAGGAGGAAGATGTGTTAAATATGTTTGCCATCTTGAATTATTTGTAAAAATAATAAAGGCGGGATATAAATAAATAAAATACATAAATAGAGATAATATGAATATGGGAATGAGGAGTCAACAGCCCTACTGAATTTTAACATTTTAGGAATAATTGGCAAGATCACATGTGCCAGTCACCCACCACCCCTGCAACATCTGATTTTCTCACGTTGATCAGGGAGATCTGCAGGGGAGTTCTATTCACATTTTTCTGGATGCAGATTGGTAATCTCCCTTACAAACACATTTTAATCTTAATTTCATCCACAAAGTTCATTAGATGATGTGGGGACAGTCAGTATCCTGGAAACAAAAAAGCAATTTTCCAATACAGTAAGTAAATAGGTAAGTAGGTAAGAAAGAAAGTAGGTAAGTAAGTGGGTTGACATAAGTAAGTGGATGGATGGATGGATGGATGAGCATCAAGGATTCCAACTGAATAAAAGTTATATTCATTCTTCAGAATGTCGATAGATTCTCCCCAGGTTGATTTCCTTATTCAATAAAGTTGGGAACCATGGACAGGAGAGTAGCCTTTCCCCATTTGCAGCTCATCATGACCCGGTAAACATCCTTTACACCTGTATCCCCCATGAAGTTGCCTTCATCTCCTTTCCTGCAGCCCATGAATGAAAAAGCCTTCATTTGATGCAAGAGGGAAAGTTAAGTCGTATTTTCCTCTTGTTCTAATTTCCTCCAAGGACAGCCCCAAGGTTGTAAAATTGTTTGACTTGGTTGCTCATTACCTTGAGGTGACAGGTGACTACAGCGACTTGAAACAGAGGCAGTAAAGGCAGGATAAGTGTTGGCAATGGGGAAGAGCACATTTCATGTGGATAGTTTTTTAACTTGAGCGTGGTGGGGAGAACTCTTACTCAGTAATAGGGAAGGACCTTGAAAATCATTGGAGATAGAGCGACCTTTGTGCTTTACATTCCGTCTGTTAAGCCAGCCTCAGGAACTAGCAGCACAATTTGAAAACCTGCCTTGACTGAACATGCCTCATTCCCAGCAGTGGGAGTGTGGCTACTTACTCATCAGAAAAGTGGTAAATGTTTCACCAAAAAGATAATAAAAAAGCTTCAGATTTCCAGTGAATTTGCTAATTTTATGCAGAGAAGCAAGTTTATTACAAATATTTGCTCTAGTTGAAATAGGATATAATCTGTTTTAGTCTAGGAGGGGAAAAACCACTCAGGTTGTAACATAAAATATGTTACAAAATTGAATACTAACAGTAAATATAAATGCATAGTCATCAACTCTAAAATCTCATATGATTAATATATTCTAATATATCAGTAAATATTGTAATAAGTATTGGACACTTGATATTTGTTTTCCAATCAAAGTATTTGTTTATTAAATTTTAAATGTACTTATTTAACTCAATTGGGGTCATAAAAAAAAGGAGAAAGAGGAAGACTATGTGTGATAAACAATACATTCAAACAATACTTTAATTAATATGTAGAATTCACATGTATAAAATTAAAATATAATTCTAATATCCAAATTTTGAATGTGGCACAATTTTATATATAAAATTATAGTCTAAAACTGAGTTCCAAACAGAATTAAATTCTGTATCAGATTTACTTTTTACATATGATTTTTTTCTAGATATTGAAACATACCCGTACAATTTGATTAACCATTCTGTCATAGAAGGGACTAAAAAGCATATACAAAGCATTCCAATTAGACAATTTCTGTAATATATTACCATAATTCTAAACGTGAAATAGATATATAGATCATAATATGCATCCTCTTCTCATTCCCTTTCCTATTCCAATCTCTCTGTTTCTCCAAATGCAATTCTCACAGTTGTTTTTTGAGCACATAATAGCTAATTTCTCAGAAACCTAGGGGAAGAGATAATTTCTAAGGGATTGGAATTAAATGAATATAATAAGATGAACCATTTTTCTATTTGATAGACGCGTTGGCTGCTCAATTAGGCACTCCTTTGCTCTAAGCTACCTACCTAAGATCCTGAGCCATCTCCTTTCTCTGACACTTAACACTACTTCCCAGCCCAGATCACTGTCCCTGAACAGATGAGACTGTGGAAACAAGGCTGACAATTGTCCAAAGGATTATACAAGCTTTCTGCAAGAGATTAAGCCCTCTACCTCTTCCCTGTGCCACCCATTACTGATTGGGTGACAAAGAAAAGAATGTATAAAAAGAGAAAGTGCTGCTGAGTTATTCTAGACAGAGAAAAAAGACCTCAGAGCAGTCAACCCCAATTGTTCTGGGCTTTTGCACACCCCTTGTTCAATTTGATCTAAGGGAATTGCTTTGTGTTTCTAGCCCTTGCAAGTCATGATCAGGGGAAAGTTTTGGCTAAAGAGAAAGCTTTCCCGGTCAGTCGTGTCCAATTCTAGGGCTCTAGGGACACGACACGGTGCTCATCTCCATTTCTTGTCCGTGGGAGCCAGCATTGTCCAAAGAAAATTTCCGTGGTCATGTGGCCAGTGTGGTTATATGCCAGAGGCATATGGAATGCTGTTACTTTCCCACTGAAGAAGTACCTGTTCATCTACTTGCCTTTGCATACTTTCAATCTAGCCTTCATCTACTTTGACATTTATCACACTTCTTATTTTATATAAAAAAAATAAGTCTTAGCATTTTGGACACCTCTAGCTTTCTGATCTGTCCTAGTCACTCTATTTTAAAATAAACTACAACGTCTTTGATTTCTTTTCCCACTCTTTTTCTTCTTTTCATGCATAAGATATATTTCAAGATCATATCGTTGCAGAAGTCTTGAAAAGAGTCAGCTAGAGCTCTTGAAAGTGTCTGTTTCAGCCTAAGTGTATGGCGTGTGCTTAAAGACCTCCTATGAAAATCAGTATTTCATACTGGCAGTATTATGTCTCTACTTTTTGAACATTGTGAAGTTCAAAGTTGTTGTTTTTTTTTTTACTCATCACTTTTTTCTTTCCTGTCAAGAATAGCATGAGGAAAGTGTCTAGGAAACTTTTCTCATTATAAAAGAATGTCCGTATCCAGTGGGATGGGGTTAAAACAAATCAAAGGAGTTAATTTTAACCAGAACATGAGTAATCTTGGCCTCAAAGAGTTGGTAGGACAAAAAGGAGGGTATCAATGACCCAGGAAATATTATAGGAAGTGGGTCTATGCTTCCTTGGGAAGGAAGACACACATTTTTGTCATCTTTTCAATTTGGTTAATAATAATGTTATTACTATTATTCATTTGCTTGTTCATTGATTTCTCAGATAAATATCCCACCTTTTCTCCAGGATTTCAACAATGGTTTGGAGTATTTCTTTTGTTATTTTTTTTCTCGCTGCAGCAACTTGTGAAATAGGGCAGAGAGAGTGACTAGCCCCAAATAACCCTGGACACCTCTGTGGCTGAGGGTTAGACTTGGAACCAGAGCCTCCATAATCCCAACCCAATACCATCACCAACATCTTGTTGAACAAACTAACTGCACTACTAACGTGGGCAGCTTCCTGCCCGCACCCCCTTATCTTTCTTGGTGATCTCAATTTGCCTCTTATTAATTGGACCCTAAACAAATGTACAACTGAATCTATACATGCAACCAGGGGTGAAATCTAAATTTTTTCCTACCGGTTCTGTGGGTGTGGCTTATTTTGTGGCCGTGGCTTGGAGGTCAG
>JANHFT010002621.1:151517-164528 GCA_032467955.1 Pseudoxenodon macrops | reverse complement strand
TTAGACATAGCCATTTAAAATTTAGAAAGTTTTAAATTTAGCTGCTTTTATCTAAAAATATAAATAAAATATGGAATACTGTGTCCCTTTGCAATTCTGCTTAAGCAGGGGGTTGGACTAGACGTCCTCCCAAGGTCTCTTCTTCCAACTCTGCAAATCTGTTAAAACTGTTAAATGTGTTAAATCTGTTGTTGGTACCATTTTGTGTGCTTTTGCATGATGTGTGAATCAGTTGTGTTGTTTTGTGTGTGTGTGTGTAAAGTGCAAAATAGTTTTTTTCAGCTCTTTGTGGCCCTGTGAAGTTCATGCTTGTGGGAGGGGCCATTTTGTGTGCTTTCACATGGTGTATGAGTCAGTTGTGTTGTTTTGTGCTGTGTGTGTGTAAAGTATAAAAGTTTTTTTGTGTTGTGTGTGTATGAAGTGTAAAAGTACGGCCACCCGGTCACCTGCCCTCAACTCATGCCCACCAAATAAGCCACACCCACAGAACTGATAGGGAAAAGTTTTACATTTCACCACTGGTCTGATCCTTAGTCTTCCTATATACAAGCCTATAACCTGCCACCAAGCTCTACTGTAACCTTTTTGGTTACAGTATAACGCTCTTTATGGGACAATTATATCCATACAAGTAAGAAACAAGAATAATGTACATTTAATGACAAACATAGGTCATAAATAAACATAAGACAATAGTTTGTGCAGGTTTACTCAGTGGTAACACCATCTCCATTGAGACTAATTCTCAGGTAAATGAATATAGGATAGCAACTATAGAAGCAGAACACAGTACTTTTATCATTACTTATAATTACAGATATACATGTTTGATTAAATATTATTTGTATTTAATGTCAAATAGCTATCAATAGATATTGGGAATAAATCAGTGGGGCTTAACATGTATTTAACTGCACTGAGTAGTAACAGAAGCTTGGGGGTGGGGTGGAGTCATTGTTTCTGCCGGCACACACACACAAATAATGTATCATACAGTCAGCTTTCACAAAATTGATCCTAGACTGATTTAATATCAAGGCTCATGGGGCCAGTTTCATAAATTAAATACTAAATGAACTTAAACATTTTTCTACAACCTAATTGCTACCTTGCCCTACATTTACTGCTTTATACATCATAAAATTAGATTTGAGAGTCCTACTGTTTTGCTGATTGGGGCCATTTCAAAGATAAATGGAAATGCACTTTCATATGTGATGCTGAAGCAACATTGCCATGGAAACTAAGTTTCCTAGGAATCCCTGTCCAATTAAAACCTATATACATTTTGTGTATGGATATAAAAGCAGCCTTATACATTTGGGCTTTAAGTCTCCTATCAATCTGGTCTCATGTCCAAGTCTCTTTGATTTTACTGTCCTTGCTTCTAATTCTAACTATAATTGCTTCTTCTCATAACACTAGCAGGTTGTATTGATTATTAACCATTGCACAACTTATTGATCATAGCGAAAAATATTAGAATAGATGTCTCAACCTACTTCCAATTCTTATACTGTACTGTCAAGGCCTGGCATTAAGGAGGAAGATAAAGGCCTGCAAGGGGGAAAAAAGTACCTTAGCTTCTAGGTACTTAGTACATTTATTAAAAATGGTAATTCAACAAAATCCCAACCTCTAACCTGAGCCCCCAACAAATAAGCAACACCACTCTGAGAAATGTAAACTCTATGATATTTTCTTAATTTATGGCTTTCTCAAATATCTCAAGGATTTTTATATATACCTTGAAATCTAAATTATCCTGATCCAATATTAGAGCATTGTTCAGTTGTCTACAATAATTGTCAAAATATTATTGAAATCTGAAAAGAGAAGAGAAGAGAAAGGCAAACTGTCACCACTAGAGGGTACAACATAAATGATAATTTCCCTAGGAAATCATTTAAGATATCTAATTGTATTATTTTGCTTCAAACAAAGTTTCAAACATAACATAAAAACTAAAATTACTCAGTGTTACATTCCAATATATTTCCTAAAAGATGTGAATAAATATTCATAGACTAGGGCTGTGATGGCGAACCTATGGCACGCGGAGTCCAGAGGTGGGTTCCTACCAGTTTGGACCAGTTCTACTGAGTAGGTAATAGGCCGCTGGTGATGTCACAGAGCTGGTTCTGCTCCATGGGCGCCACCATCTTTTTTTATTTTTGGGGACAAAAACTTTTTTTTTATTTTTTGGGTTTTTTCTTCTTCTGTGCATGCACAGAAGCCGGGTTTCTGACACTGTGCATGCATCACCATATTGTTTTTGGCCTTTTTAAAAAAAAATTCAGTTTTTTTCCTACTGCACATGAGCGCGCCAATGAGATGCATGTGCACCCACAAGGCACGCCCACGCGGTGTGGGAGGCAGTGAACCAGCAGCAAGATAAGTTAGAACCCACCCCTGGCGGAGTCATATCTGAGGGCACACGAGGTATTGCCCTATGTCAGCTCCAGCATACATGTGTATGTTGGCCAGCTGATTTTTGGCCTTCCAGAGGGTGAGGAGGCCTTTTTCACCATCCCCAGGTTTCAGGAGGCTTTCCTGAATCCTGGGAAGGATGAAAAATGGCCCAACGGGCCAATCAGAAGTCCGGAGTCTTCAGTGAAGCCTGAGCACATGCGTGAGAGGGGGGCAACATAGGGTGGTGGTGGTTGTGCACAAATGCGTGGGGGGAGGGCATTGCATTATGGGTGTGGGCACACACACACATGCGCTATCAAGCGTGCGCCCTTATGGCCCCTGAGCAAAACAAAAGTTCACCATCACGGGACTAGAGGTGCTTGTCACGTATTTAGGTGGTTTACCAATTTTAATATTGTAGATGTAAGTGGAATTATAAAGCCAATAGAAGTGTATGCATATGTGTGTAACTACTTGTAAAATATTAATAAAGTAACATATTAATAAAGTAAATTGGCAGAATTGTGTTGTGATATCTTGATTAAATAAAGAACAATTCTTTTGGAATGTTACAAGTCACAGAATTATAATTACTTTGATTAGGTTTGAGAAATGGTGAGAACCAAACTATTGAAGTTATCACCAACAAGAAATAACAATAGCCATAGCACTTAGACTTATATACTACTTCATAGTGCTTTACAGCACTTTCTCTGCAATTTACAGATTCATCATATTGCTGTCAACAATCTGGGTCCTCATTTTATTAGAAGGATGGAAGGCTGAGTCAACCTTGAGTATGGTCAGAATCAAACTGCTGACACTTGGCAGAATTAGTCGCAATAATGTATTCTAACCACTGTGCCACTGTAGCTCAAGAAAAGAAAGAAATGAACTAGTCTGGTGGAAGATTTTTCAGAATGTCTCAAAGAAAAGAAGAAACTCTTTCACTATTTCTACTGGGCAAAATGTCCTTTACGTAAAACTGTTTTATTACTGCAGATAAAGTGTCATGAAACGAGTTGTCATCTGATGTTTTCCTCTGGAATTAAACTGAAACATGGGCATCTAGAAAATCAGCAGACCACTGAGAAGATGGCTGTAGATTGAAACCAGGACCCCTTGGACTGCTCATAATTAAATATGTTCAGGGTTATTATATTCCACCCTTGAGGATGTAACCAACATTTTTCTTATGAAATAAATTTCCAAATCAAATTATTTTCAATTAAATTAAATAGTAACTGGTAGGAAAAATGAATATATCTGCCTAATATTAATTGCTTCTCCTAACTAGAATGAATCCTGAAAAAATACAGCTATTAAAATATTTAAATAATGCATATCAATTAAACATAAAAATTTAGATTACGTTTTGCATTTAAATGTTAAGAGTTTTAGTGGCTTATATTGTGATTCCCCTTATTTTACTTCCTTTATAGCAAAGAAGTTGGCCCAACGTTACTCAATGAACATTTTGTGTGGGGACTTACACCTGGATTTTTCAAAGTCCTGGCTGAACACTACCCTAGATAACTTTATAACTCAATATATTGTTTCCAAGTTCATGGAAGCTTGAGAAAGAAACAAGAAACAGAAATTTTCCATTGTTCAACTGTCACTTTCAAGAAATACAATCATTCAATACAGTTGTCTTCCAGGATACTCCTGCACACTTATACATGATGACTGAGTACAAGTTCAAAAGCATACTTGAACTTTTGCGATCCTAGAACATCAAAAGTATTCAAGAGGTTAACTATTTTGATTCTTGTTCAACTATCATATTTAAAACTAGCTCCCACCCCAGCTGCTGCTTTATGGGGTTAGAATAGAAGTTAGAATAGAATAGAGCTAGAAGGGACCTTGAAGGACTCTTGATTCAGTCTGCTGCTCAAGAAGGAAACCCTATACTATTTCATACAAGTGGTTGTCCAGTCTCTTTTTAAAAACCTACAGTGATGAAACAACAAGATATTTGTGAACATTCTCCAGTAACAGGAATCTCAGGAAATGTTCATTTTGTGTGTCCTGCTCCATGAACAGAAAAAAAATGTGCTTTTCATTGTAAAAACTCTCAGGTTGTAATGCTACAGCAGAGATCGATTTTTCTTTAGATAGTATTTCAGAGAAGTCTGTTCTGGCAAATATATGAAATTGAAATAATTAAAAAAAAAAAAAACTCATTCAGTTTATATGTTTAATCTTGGATAATGCAAAATGCAAAAGTTTAATTAGTTTACATTCACAAATTCACAAAGAATATGATTTATTTATGTGATCAAGTATAATTAGTGGCTTGCAAAGTACCTGGATATACCTGGTGAACATTTTTTACTTGTGTATTATGCCATGCACAGAGTTTAGAGAATTAAATTGGAATAGGTAGATGTCATTATGTTTTGGAAATGACCAGTTTCATCTTACTATAGTCCAGAAATCAGAATGTTTTCTCACAAATACACACCCTGTCAAAGAGAGAAGATAGCTTACAGCAAGTTGCTCATGTAAGCATGTGTTATTTTGTCCAATCCTTGGCTGAATTCCAGCAGTAGTAATTCTCTTGGTGATTATCATCAATAATTTTCTAGCAGTTCAAATTTCATTCAGTAACATCTGTTAGCTGCCATTTGGTATCCTCAGGTGACACAAATGGACCGGCAAATTGTATACTGAGCCAGCTTTTTATTTTAACCAAGCAAAATGTTATTCTACTCCAATTGCAGTATTCCAATGGCAGCATGAGCTATGATTTGGTCCTTGTATAGTTTTCATTAAGATGCCTGGTATTTGGGGAATTATGGTGGGCTCACTCTAAGGTAGGTTAACTAAGAATCCTGACAATGTTAATGAGTGCTCAGGAGAACTGCAGTTCATTGAAAAATTAAATGCAATCAAGCAATTCAGAACTATGCTACCACCTCATAAATCTTTGTTATAATAGTCCTGTTCAATAGATATTCTTCAACCTCTTGCACTTTCATCAGTGCTTCATGATTTTTTGAATCTTAACTGCACCTATGGACTTTAAAATCTATAATAAATGTCTGTCTGTACCTATTTTGATTAGGCATGTTGTCTCAGTGGTTAAAGATGTTGAACTTGAAAGCTGACAGCTCTTGTTCAAGACCTGACCACTGGGTGACAGGGTGAGTTCCTGTTACTTGGCCAGTTCCTGCTCACCTAGCAGTTTGAAAGCATGCATATGCGAGTAGATAAATATATACCATATGACCATGGAAAAGACTTTGGACAGCTCTGGCTCCCTCAGCTAAGAAATGGAGAGGAGCACTGCCCCATAGAGTTAGACATGATTGGAAAGGGTAAACCTTTACTTTATCATTTTTTCAAAGCTTTTTTAAAATCATTTTTTCAAAACACATTGCAGTGAAGGAAAATATGCATAACAGCTAATTTATTTTTAAACGTGTGTAATTCATCTAGGAACATTATTATTACTATAACAATGCAATAATTCACACCCAGAAGACCAGATGCTTGACTGAAAGTCTGTATTAAGATTGCATGTTTATACAGAGGCTTTCTGAGGATATTGCCTGTAGACAACAAAAATATAAATCTTCCATTCCCCACCATCCAGTCAGAGCTGAAGAAGCTTCTTGTATGAGAAGCAAAACGTCTTAAGAGAAAAACAAAGTCCAGTTGCCTATTGAAAAAGCACCTTTTAAGTGCCTGTTTAGAAAATTGTAATTGTACAGTAGTAATAGAAATAGAGTACAGGATAAGATAATACCAATAGAAGCCACTCACACATGTATGTTTGGATGTTTCACTTTAGTTCTTGTTTTTCCCTCCAAAACATAAAATTGTATTGGAGAATAGGGTAGTGCTCAACTTATGACTGGTTGCTTAGAGTCAGTTCAAAATTATGAAAAATCCACCAAAAGGTACTTATGAAGCAATTATGAAGTTCTGACAATTGCCCCCTCTCCCTTCATGGTCACTTGACCACATTTTTGGTACTTGGACACCAGCCCAAATTTATGGCCATTTGCAATGTCCTGCGGTCACATGATCACTATTTATGATCCTTTTCTGGAAAGGGTATTTATTCCCATTTCTGAAAAAAGCCCATAGTGAACAATGGGTTTGCTTAACATTGTGGTATTAGCTTAATGATTGCAGCATTTGCTTTATGTCTGTTGCGTTGGCTTAATGACTGTTGCAAAAATTGATGTAAAATTGGGTACAGTCATGTGATGACCTATTTTATGACCAAGACTGTAATTGCAAGACACAATTATCTGTGTTATTTATTTAACCTATGGCACATCATATGTGGGCTAGCAATATATTAACATTTCGCCTAGATTATCTGTAAAAAACTATCTGTATAAAAATTCAGCTACCCAGTGTCTATTATTTTTGTGGATAGAGTTGAAAAAAGATGCCATGACAATTAGTAATGAAGTCTTGACTTCCAATTTTAATGACATGAGAGTTTTAGGTCCAGTTTTAACACTTGCTGGAAGAGACTGTGACTAGATAGAGTTAAAACAATGTAGTAAAAATTATGGCACAAAACCAGCATCTATAGAGGTCGTAAGATATTTTTGTAAATAATATCACTTGTGTTCTTGAAGCTAAACAGTAGTGAATCTGGATGCTGCCTAAGACTACTACAAGAAGACGTGAAATAATACATGGAAAATATAATGCTACAAAATATTCTTTTTTTTAACTGAAAAGAGTGATCCAATTTATTTCATTCTTTGCTAACCAAATATTGCCCATAATAAAATAGAGAAATTCACTATGATGAAGTGAATTATTTCCCCTATTTATGTATACTACAGGCTCTTTTCTAAGACAGTTTTAGATACACACATGCTATTAGCCATCATGTTCCATCATAACATCTTGCAGGCATATATTGTGAGGAATAGGGAGGATGGATGAAACTGGAGCCAACTACATTTGTGTATATCCTAAAGTGCCAGTGGCCATCTCTTTTTCAGAAGATGGATGTTTCTGCTTTTGAGTAGCTCTCCAGAGAGCTAATGGCTGACATGGCATTATTACCAGCTTGCAATGAGCTCCATTTTTTTTAATGGTAATTTGTTACACTGGTTTGCCACACACCCGCTGCTTTCTTGTTAATCCAATAATCTATATGAGAAAAGCAATTTGACATTCCTTCTTCCCATCTGCCACCCATCACCTAATCTATATCTTAACTAACAGTGATTTATTAATGGCATCTGCATTAAGTACATCTTTGTTTGGCTGGCATCCCTTCTTTTTCTTTCAGACACGCTCCTTTGGCTACGTTTAAAAAGCAGAATCAGCAAGGAGATTAAAAACAACAACCAAGGATGAGATCAGATACACTGCTGTGATTCATTCAGATAATTTTCAGGCAGGCATGCACACACACAGGCAAGCAGGGGAATATACATCTTTCTCCAGCATGGAAGCCATTTCCCCAAAGCAATGTATCTTTCTAGCTCACTGCCTACCTCATTACTTCTAGCCTAGATAGTTTAATTAATGTTATAGCCATACTTATCAAATTTTAGAGATGGCTTTTACTCAAGTGTCTGTGAGCAAGACCCTAGAGTAATAGTCTGGTAATGTCTGGTAATGCAAACAATGTAGGGCAATTTCAACACCTACAGAGTGATAACAACCAAGTGGAAGATGGCTATTCAGGGTAATCATACTCCTGCTCCAATGCCCTCCATCTATGTTTTGGATTACAATTCCAATAACTCTTTGACACCATGCCCAGTGAAGCTGGAAGGGCACTGGAGTCAAGAGAGATTAATTTGTATTTACTTGGAGGTGGATTCTGAGTTGCTTCTCAGACTTCAATGTTCTACTTTTAGCCTTAACTTCAAACATCTCTATTTCCTGCTTTAGATATTTAAAATATTTGCACAGCGGTAAAATCTACTTACCTTCCCTACTGGTTTGGAAGCGCGTGATTCGCGTGTGCATGCTCGCTGTGCTCGCTCGTGTGCCTATGTCACACATACTTTTTCACCCTCTACGCATGCACAGAGGCAAAAAAACCAGGAAATGGTGATGTTCGGGTGGGTGGACAGAACCTCACGCTATAGCTGCCACTGTTTCTCTGAACCACCAGCAGCCGCTGCTACCTACTCGCCCGAACCAGACCGAGTAGGTAGCATTTCACCACTTTATTTGCACCAATGTAACACCCTTTCTCACATCTCAATCATAAAATGCTGTAACATATAACACTGTGCTTCTTTTGTATATTCATTTCAAAAGGCTCAGAAATATAATCAGTTAATCCAGTAGGTTTAATAAAATTTTCTTTGTTTTCCTAAGGGGTAGAAGAAAACACTTTCTGTAAATCAGAAATCTTGTAAATTGTGATTGTATTGTTGCTAGCCAAAACCTGATATTTAGAAACATATTGATTCTGAAGACTAGAAAATTTTATGCCATCATGTTTATTAGCCATTGACAGTATAATTCTTTATGCATTTGTTTAAACCTTCTCTTGTTTAAACTAGCACTGAACTCTAAGCTTAAATGTAATGTAAACACCCTTGTCTTTGTGCTAAATTTACTTACTACTATTTTACATGGGTGATTCCTCATTACAGTGTAAAAAGAGAAAAACAGTTATTCCATTGGCTGCAAAAAAAATTACTTGATCAAAAGCAGTGTTTGCTTTTTTCCTCGTTTCCCCCCCTAGCTTTTTAAGAGATAAAATGAAATTCTATAAACTAAATGTGTGGGCACTATCTCAATAGCACCTATGTAGATTTTACATGGATTTTCCTTTTTTCATTTATCACATACACTAAGTTGATAAATGTAATATATAGCAAAATGAAAATATTTTTGGTTAAATATTTGTTTTTTTGGTTAAATATCTACCATACAAGCAGCACATATCCCATTCTTGTTCTAGACTAATTTCAATTATCTTCAGTATCACATTCGGCAAACAGAATCAATCCACCTATGTACCAAGAGCTTGTGATGTTTCTTTT
The DNA here is from genome assembly GCA_032467955.1 of Pseudoxenodon macrops. NCBI lineage: Eukaryota > Metazoa > Chordata > Lepidosauria > Squamata > Pseudoxenodontidae > Pseudoxenodon > Pseudoxenodon macrops. Next base: position 155,124 of record JANHFT010002621.1, on the reverse strand, counting down.
CCAGAGATATTATGTACCTTGCAGAACACTTTCCATCTAGAAACTGTTATTCATATTACTGTTCTTTTGAATGATTTGAAAACATAATTGTTCAGGAAAGTATATAATGATGAATAGATGCTCTTTATGATCTAGTCACTATGCATTATGAGAGAATTATTTGTGTTAATATATCAGGAAAGAACAAGTGGTAACATCATTCTACTTATTCTTTGGCAATTTTGTTCACAAGTTACTCTGTCTGTTAAATTTTAAATTCCCTCATAACCCTTAAAGAAAATCTGCTTTTTACAAAATATGTCAAATGTATAACAAATATGCCAAATCTTTGAGCAATAGTTCTCCCCATTAGTCAAGCCATTCATTACCAACTTTTACTCCCTACAATGAGGACCTAAATTGTTGCCCCTTAAAATGATGTTTCTAAGATTATATTTCAAGTGGAATTCTTTCCTATATATTTAATACATTCAAACAAGATTATTTTACATAATTAATAATCTCCACAAAGTACAGTCATACTGTAAAACACCTGCAGTCAAACAGTAAAAACTAATGGAATAAATATTTTCTTATGGATCTAGTTATCAGCCTTGCAAAGTAGGCCAGACAGAAAGCACACAAGTGTAATTCTCCCCTGTCCCCTTTACTAGCCCAGGAAGTCCTCTTCTGAAATATCTGCCACACCCACATTACTGCTGTGGGCTAAGCTGCCTTTTATCTGACAATTCCCCTGCCTGTGACTTTTCATGTTCTTTCCCAAAGTCATTTCTGAATATACACCAGTGTTTGTGTACAAATTAGTTTGCTTCCAGTCGGTAATTTAAAGTATGCCTGAATTTCTTTTAAATAAGAAAAGGTGGGGGGGGGGGAAACCAAACGAATGAAAAAAAAGTATCAGTGCAATAAAAATATGAAAAGAGCTCTCAATGGTTTTATTGATCCTACCTTTATTAAAGGCGGGTTCGATAAAATATGTTTACAGTAAGTTTCTGTTATTATTGAAAATGAATGTAAATATTTACACTTTTTATTTAAAATTTCCCCCCACTTCCAATCAATGGTACAAAATGAAACTACAAATTATATGATATTTTCTGATCTTAGCTTTCAGAAAAAAGGCTAAGATGAGAAAATATCCCATAAAAGCCCAACGAGAAGTGAAAGTTCTTAACAGCTATATTTTATACATTGAAAAGGAAAGCAAAGTATAAGCAAGACAAGAAAGGAAAAACATGAAGACAGGAATAGAGAGGGATACTGTGTTTTTATGAAATAGTTTTTCATTAGAAGTCTTAGGTTACTGGAGCAGGGTAATGCATAAAGATTAATACTGAGGTTGATATTGCATAGGTCAGTGACAGGTGGCATGCAGAGCCATTTCTGAGGGCATGCGAGGCACTGCCCTGTAAAAAAATAACCCAACAGGCAAACCGGAAGTGATTTCCGGTTTGCCAGTAGCCCCTTTTTCATTCTCCGGAGGCTTCAGGAGGCTCCCCTGAAGCCCCCGGAGGGTTTAAAACGGCCCAGCAGGCAAATTGAAGTCACTCCTGATTTGCCTGTTGGGCGGGTTTTTTTATCCCCCGGAGGCTTGAGGACGCTTTCTGAAGCATCTGGAGGGTAAAAAACGGCCCCACAAGCAAACTGGAAGTCCGTTCCTGAACTTTTGATTTGCCCATAGGGTCGTTTTTCACATTCAGGAGGCTTCCCTAAAGCCTCCAAAGGGTGAAAAACAGCTCAACGGGCAAAAAGGAAGTTCTATTGGGCCATTTTTCACCCTCTGGAAGACAAAAAACAGCCCAATGCGGGGACACGCGTGCACATGCACAGTGCAGTGTGCGCAGGGGGGATGTTGCGTGTTGGCATATAATATTTTTGGCACTCATAGGTCTATTACCGTGATGGGGAACTTATGGCATGAGTGCCAGGGGTGCACATAGAGCCCACTCTGTGAGCATGTGCGCTCTCACCAGCTGGTCTTCTGGTTTCCGGCACACATGTCATCTGGTCTTGGCGAGTGCTGGAGCGCCTGAAAATGGCCCTAAAATGACCAACAAACAGGCCATTTTGTGGACCATTTTCAGACTGTTTTTGGAGCCATTTTGCGAGTAAAAAACAGCCCAGACAATGGCCAGAAAACAGCCCAGAAAACAGCCTGAAAATGGCCCAGAAAACGGCCTGAAAATGGCCAAAGCCGCCCAAAAAACAGACATGCACGCTCTGGCCAGCTGGGCTTCAGGTTTTTGGTGTTCCAGCACATGTATATGCACCGGTCAGCTGGTCTTTGGGTTTTCGCCGCTCTGGCGCTTGCACATGCACACGTTATGATTTAGGTACTTGGTGCTGAAAAGGTTTGCCATCACTGGTCTATTACAAAGCATTATTCCTCCCCCCACAATGCTAAAATTTTAATTTGGATTCTATAGCTTCAAATTCAGCCTGAGGTTCTTCCCATACTTTCCCCATTTTGCCATCAAGGCTGACAGGTTTTTTTTTAAAGATAATCTGCAAACATCTGACCATCCAGAAAGCCTGGGAACAAGGAGAAAAAAACCCACAATGTCTTATCCCAAGCTGCCACTGATCTTATATAAACAAAAAAGCTTCATTTCCATTTTGCACTAAAGAGAAATAAAACTAATGATTTCTTCCAATGCATATCCTTACACTAATTTGTGTTTACTTGTTTAATTGCCTGAACAAAGCAAAAGAACAGAAAACCTCAGCATTTTCTATGTTGCGGGAAAGCTAAAATACCATGCAGTTACTTTGCCTTGAAAGACCTGCTAACTTGAATAGGACCAAGGAGACAACTTACAATAACAAACATTATTGTAAAAGAAAATAGCTTACTAGTAAGATGTAGAAAACAGCGCTTCTTATCAGGGTCAACACTATGGGATCTATCCCCATGTTAATATTACATATGTAAATATTGGCATTTGTGGCAAATTCAGTCTTAAGCCACAATATTAACTTTTCTCTCATCTTTCTTGTACTCACAAGACATACCAACTAGACAGGTATTTTCTTATTGATTGGTGTTCAATATTTTTCCACATTAAACTGGTTCAGGTACTATTACAGATGCTGAGATTCTGGGCCTTCGGTCCTTCTCTCTGTAATTGTTGGATTTGGACTGATTTAATTTTGGTTGGTTCTATTTTATTTCTTTTTATTATATTTTAATAAATGATCAATATCTGATTTCATGAGGAACAAAGATAAACATATTTTAAAGCAGGAAACAATACAATTACATGTATACAACTCATACATGTAAGGGTTTCTCATGCATATATAAATATATATGAAAATTTTAATATACAATTTTCAGTAAAGATAGCTATATTTCATTATTATTTTCCAGTATAATCTATGTTTATTGGCAATTAATTTGATGTAACATCAGGCCTTCAATCCACTGGGTAACTAGAGCCAAAAATTAGTTTTTTCGGTGATGAAGAACTAATAGTAGTAGTAATGGCATGGACAATCCATTTCCATGTTTAGTCCAGTTATAGTTCAAAAGAATTCTTGTGCATTGCATTCAAGTGTATTAATATTTCTTGAATGTATATATATATATACGGTATTCAAAATGTAT
>JANHFT010002621.1:139850-151486 GCA_032467955.1 Pseudoxenodon macrops | reverse complement strand
ATATATACAGTATTCAAAATGTATATCTATATCTATGTGTGTGTGTCTGTGTGCGTACTTGCGTGTGTGTGCATAGTAATTTTAGAGCACTGGAAAAACATATTTTTAAAAAAGCACTATTCTGCTTGCATATCTAATAACATGATTATTTAATCAGTTTTTTTCTGTATAAGTAAGAAGGGGACCAATTAGTCCAAATCACTGTTTTTTCTATGTATATTTTAATCTAAAAATCCAATGCTTTTTTTGGTACTGAGATTAAGGCATTTCCTTTGTTAAGACAAAATGGGTGTTTCCAATTGTTTATTCCATTCAGTCTTTAAAGTTTGCCAGTCAAATTGATTTATTTATAAATATTTATAAAGACTGATTGTGGGATTTTTAGCCTCATAGGATTTAATGATCCTCTGTAATAAGTTAGGTGTCTTTGAGGCTGAAAATGCTGCTCTAAATTGAAATGTCAATAAAGGTTGTAATTGTAAATACTGCCAGGAGGTGGCAACTGACAAATGGTATTTCTGTTTTAATACACAAAATGATAAAAATTCATTATTATCAATTGATCGATCTAATATAAACACCCACATTGTTTTTGAATTGATTTGATAATATATTTTGATTTTTGAACATTCCAGATATGGGTAACTAAAGGTGCTTAATAATAATTTACAGTTAAGGAAGTCATCCAAAATTTGGTAATGATAAAAGAATATGCATAATGATCCATCTTAAATTGACAATTATATTCAAAGGTATTATCAAAACTGAGTAACTACATAGAAATGGACAAAACAATGTTAATACATTGGAAAATGGGTATATTCTAAATTTATTTATTGTATACTACTTATAACTGTATGGGTAAAAAATGATGTTGTTACATAGAAGCATATGTAATCAATCAATTCCTAATATTTGAAAAATATTTTAAAAGTGCAAGTTCACAACAATCTCCCCCACTAAAAACACCATCAGATTGCAGAAAGGGCATTTTCAAATCTAAAAAGAAAGGAACTAATGTCTTTAACCCCTTGAAACTACTTCCTTTAGGCAAGCTAGTATACTCTAGATCAGGGATGTCAAATATGCGGCCCAACCCAGTCTAGCAACGAAGAAAAAACTCACGATAACTCACATGACAACGTGATGCCATGAGTTTGACATCCCTGCTCTAGATATTTTAGATTGCAACTTCCACATTTTCTGGCTTTTGGAACAGATATTTCTGATGATAACTGAAATCCAAGACATCTTAAAGGCATTTGTTGTATGGGCTAGGGATACATCAAGTACCCTAGGTACTTTTCCAGTAATTGTACCATATAAGAATTGTGAGAGATGGTCTCATCTGCAGGTCATGAGGTTGACAAAGGCTGGATTAAGAACATTACAACACTTCACAGTACAATTATTATTGACATAACTGCAGTTGTACTCTGGGATCATAGATGCTCTATACTGCTGCTGGGTGTAACCACATTATGAAAGATTAATGACAACTATTAGGAGAGAGCCATGTTAAAACCCATTCTGCAATTACGTGAATTGTAAAATAAGCATATCTTATGCCTGTCTTTTGCTTATTAATTAATCAGAATTTATACCCCTAATCTAACTCTAGGTTTTCACTAAAGACATTGAACCAGACCTGATGAGGATTTCATGTCATGCTTGAGTAACGTTATTTTTTTAAATATATGTTTAGATTGGACTGACTTTATAGTACGTTCATTTTACTTCAAATACAAAGTCTGTCTAGTTCTGATGTTGTACAGAAAGCGAGCTAAATAAAGGAACAGATGATGAATGCAAAATTCCAATTAATATTGAATAGAAAATTGAATCAGTAAAGAAGAATGAATAAATAAATATAGATATGCATACAAATCAATTAGAGAAAATAAGAGCAAATCTTTTCCCTAAGGGCTTCATAACAGCCTAATTTATTAACAGCCTAATAATTTATTATTATTTTTATTAAACGCATATGTCACCCATCTTGCTGTTCAAGATGATTCTGAGCAGTATTATTATTTAAAGAGATCCTTATTTTAGAAGAAAGTCCATGGAAGTACCAGTTCTGGTTTGTATCTTTCTTTACGGGCGTATTAGAATACACCCAGCTTTTTAGTACATTTGGAATTTTGATAATTCTATGAATATCTATGGATTGCCTGAACATGAACATTACCCTTCAAAAGACAGTATAAACTTAGTATTTCAGTTTTGTCTATAAATGGACTTAATGAAAACTGTTTAATATTAGTACATTTGGTCAGGGCTTAATAATAACTTTACAAAATTGGGTTGCTTTCTTTTTTCTTCTTTATTTGTCTTTTTTCATTTTCTTCTTTTAAAAATTCTTTTTCTCCACTCTCCCTATTCCTCTGAAATTCTGACACCACAATGAACACAGCTAAACAGTATATTTCCTATTTAGTTAGATTCTTCCACCTATCTGACTTTCTCAGAGGTGTTGAAATTATTTAATAAAAGGAACCCTTTTCATTAAAGAACTGCCAGCTTGAAAGAGGTATGATAAAGGTCTGACTTGACTTGCACAACAAAGTGCAGGAATTCAGAATAAAAAGTCAAAGAATCTAGGGCAGAACAGCACTCAAGAAACCAATTTGTCTTTAGTGGTATATTTTTAAAACTATAATAATACCAGTAAATTTCCATTAAGTGATATAAGGCTGTTTTTCTCATGATTTATGATTTGTGTATACCCTCAAAGTCAAGCATGATTCATTCAGAAATACAACTTTGAGCCAATGTATGATTTCAAAGTCAACTATTAATGCAATTATGTACATCTATGTAAGAGACACGCTATTAAACTATATATATGTTAAAAAGGACAATTGCTAAGACAGTATATAAAACTGCAACATTACTACCGGTAAAATATTTCAAACTGAATATTAATGTGTGTAATACTAGAGAACTTTAGTTGGGGCTTGGAAACAGATGACAGAGAATCTAAAAAATTCTAAAAAATGGATATTGACTTAATCATCCAGATGGCTTCAGTACCTGTAAATTGTGGTGGATAGATATAATATATTATATACAATAACCGTAAATTAAGTAAAATTACCACTGAACTATGTTAATAATGGTTAGGTGTCAGACACAGCATGGTGTTATTTCATCTGACATATTTAAGTCTTGGATTTGTTTGCTTATTAAATCCAAGGGACACATTTGGATCTTCTAACTGCTATTCAACAATTAATAATCAATTGCTGGATACCACTGTAATTTGCTCTTGATAAAATCCATTGATGTGGATGCAAGGGTCATAGATCACCATGGCATGGGGCAATATTATTTGCTTTCTCTTGGGAAGGCATTTATATTGTTTTCATATAACACCTGAATCTGGTTGCTGTTGCGATAGTAAGGCTATATTATCTGTTATTGTGGTTTTGGCGGCTTTTTCCTATGTTGTCTTACCTTTGTTCTCCTCCCTTTCTTTTACATTTTCCATTGTTTCATGGATTGATCCACCTTTTCAGAGCTTTTAAGATTAGAAGGGAGTGAAATTATAGATGCCGATTGTATCTGTTTATTAATCAACTCTTCTTTTAATCAGGACAATTCAACTATGATACAATTTTGTTTGAAAGAGAGCAAATAATTAGAAGTATTTATAAGCTCTATTATTTTAGATAAGTAATTCTTATTTACAATTGGATTTGTATGGAGTTATATAGAAAGGTTACACAAATATTTTAAAAAATATGTAGTTACTTAAAGCTGTTTGCCTGAAGGAAATATTTATATTGATAAAACAGGTGTGCCATATTAACAGCCAAAAGTTATCAATATTTTTGCTGTCAAACCATTGTAACACAACTGTACTTCCTTTAAAATATCTGAAACAAATCTAAGTGAGTGAACGTTTCCACCAAATTCCATCAATAAGAGGAATCCTTTAGGTTTTGGGAAATTGATAAATGTCGGTTTAGCATTCATTTATGAAGAGTGCCACCCAGAGGTGGGTTCCTGCTGGTTCAGACCAGTTCACTAGAATCGGTAGTGGGAATTTCCCCTGCTCGCCAAACCAGCAGTGACAGCTAGCTGGACATCCCCCCGAACTGGTCATCGGGCTTGAAATCCATCCACTGGAGCAAAATTTACTCAAAAATAAATCTCTGCGCATGTGCAAAGCCTCCTATGCATGCACAGGCACACAAGCAAAACGCACACTTCTGTCGTGACCCGAACCAGTAGGGAAGTTAGGAAACCCAATCCTGATATCACCTGTATGAAACTTTTCTCTTAGTCTTCAGAAGAATACAGGTTTGTTGAGGTATTTATTGAGGTATTTATTACTATCAATTGTAATAAATCAGATGGCCACTTCATGGAAAAGTTGTTAAAAACCTCTGTTGTTCTCTCAAGACTTCTCTAATTTTTTGAAAAAAAGAATCCTGTGAAGTCCTCAAATAATTTGCCCCATTTGTTAATCAGGATGTGGTTGGAAGAGATTGAAGTTGCCTTGGTAAGGAGCTTTGTTGCAACAGACTGAATTTTTATTGTACATGATTGTACTGCAAATAGGTATGTTTCCATAATCAAAGTTTAGCTATGTTTCAACTATTTTTTTCCTTCAGTAATATTATGTATACAGGAAGTCCTCTTTAATCTGTGATGTTGGTAATATGTCTCCAAGAACAAAAAGGGCCAAAAGACCATCTACACGAGGCCTGTCAAACTGGTGGCCTATGGGCTGGCTGCACCATGCACAGGACACACCCACCCGAGCTCCACGAAGACAAAAAAGTTGTGATACATCACGGAATGTCACGTGATGCAATCAAGTTTGACACCTGTGATCTATACGATAGGCTGTTTTCCATTTTTAAATGTCACTGACTTAGTCACTAGAGTTTATTGAGGTTGTAGAAAAAATAATTCTTGACTGATTTTGAGATTTAATGTACATGTCCTCACTTCCACACTGGTTATGACCCTTTGTGTTTGTAACTATCTCTAGTGAGTACCATTTTTTAGTATCTGAGCCTTTCCCTCATCATCTCCAGTATGTAAACAACTTTCAGTAAATGCTCACTTCTGTGAACTTTATAATGAGGGAACTATTACTTTAAAAGCATAGTTTGAGATTGAAAATTCTCTTTATAATATTCTGCGAACACTGTCTACTTTAAATATCAAATTTCACACCCTTTCAGTTTCTTTATGTTCAATTGTAATCTTCAAACAGATTGTTGAAACCCACACGTTTTGGTAGAACCTTCAGGTATGCCAATAAACTACCTTAACTAGGTTTATTTCCAGGCATTTCAGATAATTTACAAAGTTTTCTGTTTCTTTTACCCTGTCCTTCCTTAGAACACTGGAAGACAACGTTTCATGAGAAATCGCTTTAGAGATTATGCTCAAAAAGAGGGTAAATAAATTAAAACCTAAGATTCAAAAGCTCACTTAAACTCTGGCTGTCTCATCCCTTGGAAGTCCCGGCATTCCTGGTTTTTATTAAGCACATGCCACAGGGACAATATTCTGCTTCAAAAGGGATCTGCCTATATTTCCCTTCCAGAACAACTCTAGGGAGGGGAATGCTTGAGCAAGTGCCATTAACTTCAAAGGTTGTTTTTTTTAAAAAAATACTTTTTTGTTGATTACTGAAAAAAGCACTTTGAAATTGCTTGTAGTAGCTCATGCCTATTTAAGTGTTTCTGACTAAGTGCCTAGAAACAAGACCATTGCTATATCGTTCATATGATTAATGAGAAAAAAATTGATGATGAAATTAGCAATGTTTAGTTAAAATCCAATGTACCTGCTAAATAATGAGCTGGATTTGCATGCTTCTTTTCGGTGAATGCAAGATAGAATAGGATAGAATTCTTTATTGGCCAAGTGTGATTGGATACACAAGGAATTTGTCTTGGTGCACATGCTCTCAGTGTATATAAAAGCAACGATACATTTGTCAAGAAACATAAAGTACAACACTTAATGATATATTCACCTTACATTTTGCACTAATATTATAATGGAAATATACAGCAGATTTAGAGACAAAGGTATCTATACTTTTGGCTAATCTATAGCAGCATTTTGCAATTGGATTATATTATAGCAATTCAGATTTAGTTAAATGCAAGGAACATTTGAACTATTTAAGATAGTTCAAGGGTAGAATAAACTACCTGTCTTTGTAGGTAATAAACAAATCCATAAATAAAATTTAAAAATGACAAAATGCTGAATCCCACAAGTTGTTGATCTTGTGCCCTTTCTTCAAAATATATTTCTATTACTCAATACACTTCAATGGTGAAAAGCATGAGATGTTTAATTGTCTGCATCTCACCATAACCGGAACTCCAGAAGGGTTGATATTGAGAACTTCAAAATTGGACCTGAAGGTGGCCAAAATCTTTCAGAGAATTAATTCCTTCCTTGATGCAGCAGGGAAATACTTTTTTTGCATTGATGCTCTGATCACCCTTTTAATAACTTACATTTGCCGTAGTGCCTTTCAAGCAGAAGTTTTCTGGCATTTAATGCTTTTATTGTCTGAGAAAGATTTTCTATGCCCTTAATGGTTTCCCTTCCATGATGTGATTATATAAATGATGGCTAGCTTCCTCTGGTTTTTTATTCTGACTGGCTACACTTGTTTGGATGTCTGGAGGGATATTCCAGTGAAAATTAGCAATTTTCTTTGTTTCAGCCAACTATAAGTGAATGATATAATTTGGTAGCTGTGGTTCAGTAAAAGTTCAGCTGTTCTTTCACAAGTGGGATTTTTCCATACAGAGTGAATATATGGCAGTGGAAAAATAGGGATAACTGTTTTTGGCAGTTGCTGGATGAACCCTCCAAGTGAATTTGCAAGCATTTGAACAACCGCTCCAGGCACTGACTTGTTTCTTACATTATATGTTTTGAAATAAAATGCATGACCTTCTGTCACTGTGAGGTGTAACTGATACTTTCTGTGATTCAACTATGTCTCATTCTACTTAATACTAATTTCCTGCTTTGTATCCTGATAGTATAGTTGGAACAGCCTGACCTGAGTATTACTTCTCTGTAATGTTGCCTGTGTTGCTAAGGTTACTTCATCAATGTAGGTGAACTTGCTTTTGTTTGGATGGATTGGTTGATCTTTCATTTAGATGTTTAAAAGGAGTAGCGCCAGCATATATTCTTCTGATAAGCTGTTCCTTTTACACCAGCAGCTGCATTTACTTGCAAGCTCAGTATAGAAATGGTAATTTGCAGAGAGTGTCTGATAATTTGTATTAGATGGAAATCCTGCTTAAGTTTATATACCTTCCATTGCAACATGTAATGGTGAACTCTGTCAAATGATGCCAAGATATACACCCTTGCCTATCTTTTCATGAGTCTCAGTGCTCATTTAAATATATTGAATAAGATTCAGAATTTGGCTTTTTATCAGCTGAGTAAAGAGTTCCAGAAACCATTTCTTGGTGCCTGCTCCAAAATGCTTTATATGCTCTGTTAGAATGTTACTGAGGCCAAGGGCATGAAAGCACCAGAGCAGACTAGGAAATTCTGGAAGGTGAAGTCCATATAAAGCCTCTGAGATTGAGAAACACTAATACAGCTTTTAGCTGTTGTCTCCCATATGTCAATCAAATGGAAATAAATGTGGCTTAAAATGATTTTTTGGATTTCCATCTTTTCTTCTGTTTTGGCCAGACTGATGGATTTCATTTAACGCATGTTGATTTTCTGGTTTCTTTTTCTTTCCTACCTATGCACTGATTGCTTTCTATTCTGTGAAAGAATGAAAGAAACAACAGTCCATAACACATTTACAATTCTTCCCTCATTTGGGCAGTATGGCTGTGGAAGGCAGAAAGTGTCGCAGAGTGCACACTGCCAATTTGAATGAAATTTAATGGATACAATTTAAAAAAACCCAGAATAAATCCCTTACTGTTATTGCTGAGGAGAGAAAAACAATACTTTTGATATGGAAGTTTAGTTAGATTTTGCAGGGGCAAGCTAGAAATGACATCATTTCTTCCCATCCTTCAAAAAGGTAGGTGGCCCAATAATTTTGCTGAATTTCATTTGTGTCATAGCATGCTCTTGCTTCACTGCTAATTACTGACAATAATATTTACCACCACCACTACTGCTATTATAATTGGTGTCATGTCCACCAGATGTTTAGATTGGATTAGGCATTTTTGTACACCTATTGAGTCCTCTAGGGTCAGGGTTAGCCAGCTAGCATTTGACGGTGTTAAAGGTATGATGTAAGCCTGTGATGATGAACCAATGGCACATGTGCCTGAAGTGGCATGTGGACCCATGTTGGCTGGCATGCGCAGTGTTGCCTGTTCCTCTTCTGGGTTTCTGGTGTGCATACACGCACGATGATCAGCTGTTTTTTGCGTGACTAGCAGTGCCAGAAACCAGAAAAGCTAGTCTTCCGGTTTCCATTGTACGCATGCATGCTGACCAGCTGATTGTCTTATGCGCATGCATGCAAGTAACCAGAACACAAGCTGGCTGGTGTGCATGCGCATGCCAGAAACTGGATGTTCATTTCCCGTGCGCGCATGCCTACTTGCCAGCTTCTCTTCCAGGGCACGTTCCCGGCAAGCGCATGTGCACTTGGTACCGAAAAGGTTCGCCATCACTGATGTAAGCTGTTCCAACAAAAGCTGCCTTTGCAATTGACTGATAATGATTTTGTCACGGCTGATTGTGACGTTTCAGATGTTTTAGAATTGCACCTAAAGCATCTGTCACTGTTGATACTATCTTAGCTTTCTTTTGCCATAGTGGTTTTATTTCTATTTGCAGGTTTTTGTGATTTTCTTCCAATTCTTTCTATTATCTCCAGGTGGTGTCATGTCCACTATCCAGAATTTTTTGTATTGACAATTGTTAAGTCTTGTGTGTTATGTAGCAGGCGCCTGTGCATTTAAATTCTGGTCCAGAGCACTTTAGCTTCCTTATGTTCTATTATTTTGTCAATTTTGTGGTCCAGCCAATTATTGCTTGAAGGCAAATGGTATTTCTTGCAGATTTTAATTGCACTATTATTGCCACTTTGTTTGTAGTCAGTCAGTGTGATCTGTCCACTCTTTCTTCAACTTATTATTTTTGTGTTATTCTCTTGATGTTCCTACTGATTCATTTTATTTTTCTATAATTTGGAGGTTTGCCATTTAGGAACTATTGATAGACCAGTTAGTTGATTTTTATCATGCCATGCTGTTGGATCTTCCTTGGGTCATTATTTAATGACCCAAGTTATTTATTTAACTTTCTAATCATGTCCCAATATTTCATGTCAATTATTTCAGGCAACTCCTGTCATATCTCATATTGCTCCTTAACTAGTATTGTCAAAAGCTTTCCCTATAGAAATGGTATTTTCTGCAGACTAGCTAGTATTGTATATTTCAACATGTTTATAATACATAGTGGTTTAAAAAGTGTAGGATGGATAGAACTTGTTCTACAGTTTCTTTGCATATGTGTTCTGATAGCATATGGTAGGAAGTTTGCAAAATTGTTATAGTTTTTCTGATTAGTTTTATATCATTTCTGTGTCAAGATGTGCTGTGAGAAACCCTGTCAATTAGCTATGTTGAAACTGAACTGACATACTTCCTTTTGCTGTAATTATCAGGTGAGCTTGAACTGCATCGGGGTAATGCTGGGAGTGTAGTGTTGACTCTAATACTATGTTGCTGCTTGCAATGCAATATTATTGCTAACAACTGTAATTAAGAAGAAGGTTAAGAATGAACTTATTCTAAAATTTATAACCTCTATAATCTTCAAAATTCCTATTAGATTAAATTGATGAAATTAATGAAATTGTTTTAGCAGACTAAGAGTCAGTACTCTAGACCCCTGATTCAAAGGAGTTGTGATATAGATCTTTTGCTGTGGTCCCATGAGGGATTCTCATATGACATCTTGTAAGAATTCACATGAGACTATACTATATATTGGGAGTAAATCTGCCAACATCTTGTTTGAGAGGTTTGATAATGTCACAAGATTTCAGTTTATATATATATATTTTAAAAGGGAGTTGGTATTACTGATACTCAGAAGGTATTCCTGACTTTAGAAAAAAATACCCACCTTATACTAAGAATGCTCAAACCACATTTTTAAATAAACTGACCTAATTAACATTCTATGGACCTCTGTGCAAATAAGGACAGTTATCCACTGCATTCCAAAATTTTCTGATGTCATTTCTCATTTAGTTTATAAAAAAGACATATTGTGGAACATTATGTGTTAAAATGAATGCATTTGAGAGAATATATAAAAATATGCTACAGAAAATTCTGAAAACATATCGTTACTGTACTAATGAATTAGATTTACGATTCTCTATTGTACATGCAGCACTAAATGGATCAGATTTAAAGCAGCTTATGGAGGGGGTCATAGTTATTAATAATTAAGAAGTCTGATTAAATTAAATTGTAAATAAATTTCATGGGGAAAATACTGTTCTTTATTCAATCTTAATGAAAAGCATTATGTTCCGTTTAGGCGGGGAAGAATACTGACTAAACAATGCTTTATTGTTTCATAGAAGAGAATACTTTTTTACTATCATGTTTCACTTATTACTTATTTCTGATTTTCATGGCTTATCTGGACATTGTGATTTTCTTGAATGTTCAGTGTTCTCTAGCAATTTCAGTAACTATCAACTACCGTAAATTTATCAAAAAAATGTTTCTAGATATGTAGTGTATGGAAACACCCTAGAATGGAAGCCTTATACACAGAAGATTGTATAAGGATTGTATTACATTTCATTATGTTTAAGAGAACATTTAAGTATCTCATATTCAATGGTTATTATGACATGCCTGTAGAATGGGTCATGTACCATGAGGCAAGAGCAGAAGTTCTTGAAAATAGAATAAGCTTATAAATTTCACTGTGCAAGTGTTTTAAAAAAATATTTCAAGGACTATAGGATTGTGGTTTCAAACAGCCAGCAAGTGAACTATTACAAGAAGAGCAAGGTTAAGCCTATTAATTTCCTGAGCACATAAATTGATCTTACATTTCTGAACAATGGTTCTTCTGAATGTTATTGCATTATGAAGATCTTTATAACTTTTCAAGTTTCAGGTAAGCGGAGTCCACCCTGTTCATGACTTGATAGCTGGGTTCCATGATCCATTATGTAGAATTGTTGACTAATCCATTTTCTCAGGTTACTTGGGGTCTTCTGGAATTGTCTATTGGGTCCATCTTGATAAGACTCTGGTTTCACCCCCAACTGCTGTTCTTGGGTACTTGTTAGTCATTTCACCTCTTCATTTCCAGAATCAGTGATTTAGATAGAATAGAATAGAATAGAATAGAATAGAATAGAATAACAGAGTTGGAAGGGACCTTGGAGGTCTTCCAGTCTAACCCCCTGCCCAGGCAGGAAACCCTACACCACTTCAGCTAAATGGTTACCTAACATCTTCTTTAAAACTTCCAGTACTGGAGCATTCACAACTTAGATGTGCATGCTGATTTTGGATCTACTTCCTTTATGTGATCAAATTTAACTGAACCTGTGACTTTAACTAAGTTCACAGACACATAGTACAATCATACAATATCCTTAT
>JANHFT010002621.1:122833-134656 GCA_032467955.1 Pseudoxenodon macrops | reverse complement strand
AAATCTGTTGCTGGTGCCATTTTGTGTGCTTTTGCATTGTGTGTGAATCAGTACAGCTGCTTTTGCATGGTGTGTGAATCAGTTGTGTTGTTTTGTGTTGTGTGCTTGTAAAGTGTAAAAATTTTTTGTGTTCTGTCTGTGTAAAGTGTAAAAGCTCGCCCACCCAGTCACCTGACCTACAAGCCACGCCCACAAAATAAGCCACACCCACAGAGCCCGGTAGGGAAATTTTTTAGATTTCACCCCTGATTCATACAATGTCATTAAGTTAGTGAATGTCATATTTATTATGTGACTAGTGAAGTTAACAACAGACTGCTGGATTTAAATTTCTATAGCAGGACAAGCAATAGGCAGAATTCCTCAGTTTGGTAATATGAATAAGATGAACATTTTGATCCCATACAGAAGTTTTGAAGTTGAATGGCAATCCCTGGTGTAATCTGTCTCATTAAGTAGACAGAGACAAAATTTAAAATGGATGTGACCATCACTATTCTCATTTACACTTTCTCATTTTTTTTCTCCTTTTGATAGTCTCCCCCCCCCCCGTTGATCCATCACCTTGATTATCTTGGGTAAGGCTCTGAACTATTCTTGCAAAGTGCTAAGTCATATTAAATCAGGTAGAAATTTTGGCAAGAGCTACCTGTGTTCCAGGATCAAGTAGGATGATGATAACAAGTAGGATCACTTGTTATCAGCCTTCTAGGTAGTCCAGACTAGGAAACCAAACCAAAACCACTAATATTATTTTTATTGCAAGGTTATAATAACGTTGCAAGTCTGAAAGGACTTTCTCACTCTGCTGATTTTACCTTCCAGACAATTAGGTCAGCTCTGAGAAGCTTTCTACATCCTTATTGTTGCTTGGAACTCAGATTGTTGTCTAGGTTGTGACCCTTTCTCCTGTCTCTTATGATTATGATTATGATCATGATCTCACAGCCCACCCATTACATAGGTTGCCAACCCATTTTTTGAAATGCCTTTCGAATTATTTATTTTTTATTTATTTTATTTTTTATTCATTTGTCAACAAGTACAAGGAAATAGTATAGACATAGATGTGGACACATGAAAAAAATGGCACAAATAAATGGATATAAATAAGCAAAACATAGTCATAAATACATAAAATGAATACATTAGAATAGAATAGAATAACAGAGTTGGAAGGGACCTTGGAGGTCTTCTAGTTCAACCCCCTGCCAAGGCTACATATAAATGGGGACAGTAGGACAGGGACGGTAGGCAAGCTGGTGCACTTATTCACACCCTCTTAGCGACCTCTTAAGAAATGTTTAAAGTCCACAGTTAGGTAAGTAACCACAGTAAGGTACCTTACCACAGTAAGGTAGACAGTTATATTTATATTAACAATTATATTGTTAAAAATGCACATACCCATATTTAGAAATCCTGGATGCTTTGGGTTTCCTTGCGACCTAATTCAAGGATGTGTGACTGGACATATAATGCATATTGGATATAGAAAATCTTGTCATGCCTGCCTGCATAAATTAGAATAAATAAAATTAGAAGACAAATAAAAAGAGGAAGTGATATCTATTCTAAACAATGTGTCTATTTGCAATTATAAGAAATGTGCCCAGGAACAAACAACTTTTCTTAATAGTGCGACAAGTGTTCAAAAGCAGAAGTCATCTAGAGAAGTGTTTCATAAAACTGTAGAGCACCACTCTTCCCAAATAATTTGAAAGTGTAAATATCCTGGGTATATTGCCCATATTGCCCATATGGGTATTGATGCCCATTCCAGCTTTTCTTTCAAAAAGCTTTATCTTTATGGAAAATGGATTTAGTACTCATTACAACTAAGATCAAATATCAAAATAGATTGAATATTATGCTGGCTTTTAAAGAGATTTTCAGTCCAGATATTAATGAACTAGGCCATCAAGTGCAATCTCATGTACTCCATTAAGAATTTTAATAAAAGAAAATAAACAATACTATAATATTATGCATTCCTTTTATTACATTTAAAAAATAATAATCATTAGGTGTGAATCATTAAAAATAAGTTCTATGATCTTTAAAAATTTAAGAAACACAAATTTAATGTGTACACCTAATTAGAGTTCTGCAAAGATGTATCCTAGCAACCAGGTGGAGTCAAGGAACCCTCCTGGGCTACTAATGTGAAATGTGTTCTTCATCTAATGCTTTACAGTGTGCTTTTCTGTCCTGATCTACACTGGTGGACTTTCAAATGACTTCTTAAATTTCTTTCTATTTTTAACATCAGTGGAGCTGTTTTACCTCGAACTCAAGTGCAGTTTATTGAGTTAATGTCTGGTTTTAAAATTCTAATTCAAAGAAACAATTTTACAGTTGCCCTCCTCATACATTCACTTGAATGAATGGAGAGTTCAAAATGTGGACAGAATTGGAGGAAGGATAGAAAAGAATGCTACTACTAGTGAGCATCCCCATTGTATTCAAGTTCTAAATACCGGTAGCATTGAAAGTTGCATTTGATTCTAGCCAATGCAAGGACTTCTAGCTTTCAGATCCCCTACCTGAATGCAGAAAGCCTACAGAGAGACATGGCAGCTCTGTGTGCCTATCCCTATTCTTTTTTCACTGCACTGATTCACTCCTCAGTAACACTATGTCCTTTCATTGCTGCAGACTCTGAGTGGTGTATAATTATTGCAAAAACAATTAAAAACACCATGGAATTATAAACCTGTAAGAAAAAAACCCCAACAAAATGCCAATATCAGAACAAGGCAGATGTTAGCAATCTCAAATGTTCTGTCAAAAGCCCTTAGGATTATTGTGCAGAGACAGAAGAAGGGAACTTACTAAATTTGAGGGGGGGGGAATGAAAAAAAGGTACAGCCAAAGGAGGCAGATTCAATTTTCTTGTGCCATTTCTCATCTCAGAGCTTCCGAATGTTTTGCTCTATATTATTCTTTGTTTATTGGGCTGAAATTTTCATGATAGTTTTTATAAACATATTTTAATTGGATATTTTGGCTGCTTTTCCTGATGTAGCTGATTAGCACAGACTTGTGTTCTGTAGGGTCTGAAGAAAGTGCATGGTTTGCACACTTATAGGGTGATCGTCATGGTGGTGTTAGATACCTAATGTCAGCATTCCAAATATCATCCAGAACTAAATCAGACTCCAAGGCAAAGCATTCCGTAAAGTTCCAATTTATTAAGAGAGACATGTTGGCACATCTGTGAAAACCCAAATCTGAAGATTCCCAGGTTGTCACCACCCAGTTGAAAGTTCAAGATCTTGCCCTCACACCCACAAGTCTGCCACATGGTCCAATCAGTTACTGCCAAGCTGGCAGCTTTGTCCATCCAGCTCCGGTCAGGTGCTGGCTTTCTAGAAATAATTTTGTTATGGCTACATATCCCCAACTCCGTAAAATCCCCCCTCCCGTTTCCCCCTATACATTAGAAAATGTATAGTAGAATAATAGAAAGTATGGCAGGCTAAAGATCCAACAGAAATATAGTTTTAGGCCTGACACCTAAACAATGTAAAAAAGAGGATGTATGAACAATTGTGGATAGAATGCAATGTTTTTTAACTTGGTGACTGAAAAGCATCAGTCAAATAGAAATATATAAAAAAAATTCATGACCATGTGAATTCCCACTCTCAGGGGTCAATTGTCTTCCCAACAGTCCTTTACTTGCCATCCCTGTGGGCAATTGCAGAATGACCTCTGTCTCATCTCATTCCTTTGTTTGTAGCCTTGAAAGAAAGATTAAGTCAACTGAAAATACTAATAACAAAGGTACTGACGTGTACATGGGAAGTCTGTCAAAGGAGTAGCTGCAAGGTGTTTGAATCTGTTAAGACTGTCCCTGGAGTATGTCAGAATGGGGCAATTTTGAGCTTTGGCGCCACAGTGCCAGTTGGGAGTTGCATGAAGTTTAATTAGGAGACACCTTTAACATCTCACAGGAGACTTATTGGAATGGGGAGTGCTGAGTTCCTCTTGAGGGGAATATGGAAATAAAGGCAATAATCTTAGACTGTTTGTTTAGAACATCTTATCTTGAGATAAAGATGTTCTAAACAAGCAGTCTAAGATTATTGCCTTTATTTCCATATTCCCCTCAAGAGGAACACAGTTGAGATACATTCTATGGATGTTGAGATACATTCTATGGATACATAACAGTGTTAAAACAAAGATTTAATGAAGGGTAAGAAGTAAATATTTATCTGGGAAAAGACGGAAGGAGATGATGAACTGCCTTGATCATAATCCCAGCTATTGGGTATAATGCAACACCAATGCCAGATCTCAAAATAAAATCACTCAGAAGTTATTCATATATTCAGTGCAAGATCAGGATTAAAACTGCCAAAAAATTGTAGTTGCTTTTAGACTTTTTCAACTCTGTTCTTTTTTTTAAGGGCGTGAACCATGGTGGTACCAAACCGTGGTGATGCAGATTACTTCTGCTGCCTGCCGGTTGCCTGCAGTTTGGCAGTTCGAATTTCACCAGCTCAAGGTTGACTCAGCCTTCCATCCTTGCTTGTATAACATGATGAGGTAATCTTGGCCAAAGTAGCTAACTGAGAATAAGAGGAAACATTACCAAACCTTTTATTATATGTGCAGTGCTATAAAACATTCAAAAGTCCTGGAAGGAAATACACAGCATTATTTAAAGATTCTTAAAAACAAAACTTTTATATATACGTTACTGAATTCCTACAAAAGATATAAGAAAATATAAATAAAAGGGAAAAAGTAAGGCAAGAGAAGTGCAAGGAATAAAGGAAAGAAAACAAAATAGAAAAAGAGTATCTTCCAACTTTCTTAGGTAACATTACAGATCTAAAAACATTTGTTCTAAAATCTAATAGTTCATAGCATTTCTATAATTATAAACAGTTGCAATTGTCAAATTCCAAAATTAAATTTTCATTTCTTTTAGTTTTAAGCAAAAAGTCCAAAAGTGGTTTCCATGTAGAAACAAAATTTAAAAAAAATTGATTAAAATAATTGGTTTTGCCACCCAGTCAATAACTTTACCATCCATTTACATATTGTGGGACTCTGTAATCTTTCCATCTCTGTGCAGGAAAAAAATCAGGCTGCTATTATAGTGTATAAAAACAAAGTTCAGAATTTTCCCTCTTTTCTTTTCCTTTCTCATAAGAACACATGCATTCATTTTAGATGATTTAATTGGTAGTGGTATTATCAGTAATAATGTTGATTAATATTAATGTTTATAGTTTTATAAAGATTAAAATATTTCCAAAGATGATATATAATAATTTTAACTTTATATATTAAATAAAATATTTATAATAATCAATGAAACAGTGAAATAATGAATTTTTAATGTTATGATAATTGTATATATTGTTTATTTACTCATATTTGATTTCTAGTCAATTATGTCCTTTATTATTTTCTTCATTTCTGAATTGTGGATCCTCCCCTCCTCCTTTCTCTCCTCTCTTTCTTTTTCATAAGCCTCCTGGCAACTTACAAATAACTTCTAAAGTAAAGACCACATCAATATTGCACGAGTTTCCAATACTAAAAGCTGATAAAGTTTATTGCACTTACAAAATAAATAGGAGGAAATGCTTTCGGTTTCCTATTTATAGACCTCCAGAGAGGTCTCAGGTATGATTTATGGTCTCAATTTTTACAGTTTCATTCTCACAGTCATACACGCTTGTGGACATACAAACAAACTCTTCTGCATCTTGCCATTCCCACACTCAGATATTCCTTTCTCCTTATTCACAGAGCTGATGGGGTTTCTTATACAAACATCGTTTAAATACATTTTTCAGGATTTATTCCTGTCAGCCTCCAAAATATGAAATGACTTCAACACTCAGTGAAGTCATCAGATATGCAGACCACTCAAGCAGAAGGTTGCAAATCCTCAGTAATTCTTAATACAAGAAAAGGATTTGTTAACATTTCCCTCATCAGTCAACTCTGAATTTCATTGCTTTTGAATCTCTTGATTGAATGGATATAGTCATTTGAACCTAAAATAATTCAAAGATTCTGCAGCATTTTTTCACTTTGTTACTCATTCTTATCTAGAATGTATTACAACCATACATATGTAAAGGAATATTTTTGTTTTCAGTAGGAGAATTAGTAGAGTAAAATAATAGATAAACAGTATTGCACAAACAAACAGCTATATTATATTCTTGGTTTCCTACTTTAGAAAGCAAGGAGCATCTGCCTGACAGGACTTCAGTTTCTCTTGTCAGGGACTATGACCTTAGGTTAGTTTTATGACTCTTTCTAGCAGGAAGAAACACAGAGTTGCAGTTAAATCTTTGAAGTTCAAGCTAAATGCTGTCACACAAAATAAAAACAAATTCAGAGTTTGTGGTTAAGTGGGAAGTGACACTTCCCTTCCCCTCATTAGCAATGAAGTCAATATAAGCAATACCGCAAAGACAATGCTAACACTCCAAGAATTATACAGGAAGAGTAATATTTAAAAATTTGGTCAAAATGCTTATCATTGTTTTTAATGTTCCTCAGTCTTCTATATAACCCACCTATGTTCTGTGAAAAGATATTGAGACTCTAAAAAGAGTGTAGAGAAGAACAACAAAGATAGTTAGGGGACTGAAGGTTAAAACATATGAAGAACAGTTGCATTGAATTGGATATGTCTATTTTAAGGAAAAGAAGGACTGGGGTGACATGATAGCAGTGTTTCAATATCTAAGGAGCTCCCACAATGATGAAGGGGACAGCCTATTCTCCAAAGCACCTGAAGACAGGACAGTGAATGGAAGCAATGAATGGAAACTCATAAATGTAAACTAATCAAGGAAACAAGCAATCTAGAACTAAAGAGACATTTCCCGACAGAACAATTGATAAGTGGAATGACTTGCCTCCAGAAGTTGTAGGTGCTCTAACACTGGAATTTTTAGAAGAGATTGGATACCCATTTGTCTGAAATGGTATAGGGTTTTCTGCTTCAGCAGGGGTTGGACTAGAAGACCTCCAAGGTTCCTTCCAACTTTATCATTTTATTATTATTAAAAGTTGTCTATAGTTACTTCAAGGGAAGTTATTGCACTTTTCATTCAAATGACTGGTTGTGATTCTTTTCCATTTTAAAACTCACCCTTCCCCACATGAAATCATATTTCATACAAATTGTTTCTGTTTAAGAATGGAATTCTTTGTTGGATGAATCAATAAACTTGCTATGATCTTAGCTGTAATAATGTTTGTTTATAATAAACAGACGTCAACTGATTCAAACGTAATTTACTAATAAATTTGTCTATGTACTAAGACATACTTAAATGAAAATATTTTGGCTTGTTAGCAGAAAGATAATAGGGAAGGACTTAATGAACTTCCTTAAGCAAAACTGGGAAGCAGCACAGGGAAAAACATCTTAATTTCCCCCAAAATGTATTGCTGATGCTGTAAGAACAAAGACAAATATTTTTCTCAAAACTTTAAACCCCAGGATTCTGTTTTACAGCATTGGGAATAAGGTTTATGGTAAAAATGTGTGTGTGTGTGAAAAAGATAGAGGTCATCTTGAGCTCATTGGAAGAAAAATATAATAAAACAAATGCTAACATGTCTGAGATAAACAGTATGTGCTTCTACTGATAATTTAGGAGTACATGGCAGTGTAATTTTCATTATTGCTTATAATTATGTTTCTGCATAATGTTGCTTACCCAGAAAGAGAAAAGCACAATAGATATGCATGCTAGTATGATGTAATGTCTATAGTATTCCATTTATTGTGAAAAAAAGAACCAATTGCTCAAAAGTAATCTCAGCATTACCACAGGCAAGAAAATTAAAGATGATTAGAGAACAAAGATGTTATAGTAGAAAAGGCCTTGAACTAAGGGTATCTCCCTTTCTCAGTCTTGGAAGTGTTGTCAAGCTGTGTGGATACAGAGCTGATAATGATGTGCTTGAGGGACTGAATGCAGAGAACCACAAAGATGACCTTGGAGAAGATTGTGGTAGCTGTTAGCAAACATGGGCTCAGCCCAGGAAAACAAGATAGCCGTAAGCAATAAATTTAAAGTTGCATTGCCCTGGCTTTCTTTGGAATAAGACAGAAGAGATTACACTGAGGCTTTCAACATTCTGTTATTATAGCGTAGAACAGGGGTGTCCAACTCAATTTCATTGAGGGACGCATCACATTTGTGTTTGACCTTGGTGGGCTGGGGTGGGTGTGGCCAGTTTGATGTCACTCGTGTCCGGAGCACCTGTAGTGGCCCGAACGCTCACTTCTGAGTTCTGTTTTCATTGGCAGAAGCACTGCAGGCTGGTCCTTCACTGTTTCTAGGGAAGCCCCATGGGCCAAATCTAAGCACCCCACAGGCCAGATCCGTCCCCCAGGCCTCGAGTTTGACACCCCTGGCCTAGAATAATAGAATTGTAGGACTGAAAGGGGAACTTGGAGGTCTTCTAGTCTAACTGCCTGCTCAAAGCAGGAGTTCTTATTCACTCCTGGACAAAATGGTTGTCCAATATTTTCTTGAAAATCTCCAGCAATAACGGTGTGCTTTTGAGAGGTTGGACTATTTTTTTCTTATGTGTAAAGACAGATTCAAAGAAGGAATTAAGCAGATAAGCAGACACCCATCACCTTCTTGCCATCTTACCCATTAGTGGACCAATCATTTCCTTGACTTTCTTTTGTACCTTATATATTGGAAGAATCTCATTTTGTTACTTTTGCCATTTATTGCAAGTCTTAGTTCATTCTGAACTTTAGCTTTACTCACTCTGTCCTTGTAGATTTGGGCTATTTGCTGATATTCCTTTCTGGTGATGTGCCTATATTAGCAAAGCAGAGTTCCTGTATTTTGAGAAGCTACTTCCTGACTGGCCTGTTTCAAAGGGTCAACAGTAAATGTAAACTTTTACAATGCTTCCCCAACAGTCTAAAACATTCCTGCTTGCCTTCCGAAATCTCACATATATTCACACCAACATGACAAGCCGAAGTGCAGTTTCATATTATTTCAACATTGGTTTATTATTATAGTGACAAGGACAAAAAAGACCAATTTATAATCTTATTGATCTGACCAAAATTCCAAGACAGTTGTACGGAACACAAGGTTTTCACTGAAATAATTCATATGAAAACATATAGCACAACTCTGAAACATTACAGAAGTATGCAAAGCAGGACAAAAAGAACCCCTTCACTAAGGAACTGAAGCAAAAAGGGTAATTACAAAAATAAAAAAAAATCAAGATGCTTTGTATTAAGGGTCAGCCCTTTGCCCCTTAAACATAGAGCACAAATATTAAAATTAACTATGTGACTAATGGTTCACTCTGTACGGAGAGTAAGAAAATTGCTATAGGAACAGGAAATGCAGTGGCCGAGATCATTTAAAATAATGAATGCAGTGTTTAGCATCCTTCATATATCTATAATTTAATAAGATTTCAATTAGTGTATGACCCCAGTAACTAATTTTAAACCTACAGTGCAGCTTTCCTGAACCTATTGCCCTGTACATATACCGTACTTTCCGGGCTGAAATATGATGAGCGTAATTTCCCAGACCCTTGAGTCTACAAAACATTACTGACGCCAGCTTCAGTTTTCCACTCTGCATAATCCTATCAGGCAGTTGTGAAATCCATTTTTTATACTACATGTTCTATGGGTGTGGCTTTGTGGGTGTGGCTTGGTGCACATGGCAGGGGATAGATATTGCAAAATCTCTATCCTCCCCCCACTCTGGGACCAGCCGGAAGTGGTATTTTCTGGTTCTCTGAACTACTCAAAATTTCCACTACCGGTTCTCCAGAACCTGTCAGAAATTGCTGGATTTCACCCCTGCTATTAGACCCCCAAACAACTATTTCTACACCTAAACAAAGTGCCTCATCTTGCTTATTTCTTGCTGATAATTAACAAAGGCAGACTAGGGACAGGGTTGATCCAGTCCAAGGAAATTGACTAAGGCAATACTGTATTTCTCAATCTTGGCAACCTTAAGATGTGCAGACTTCAGGTCTCAAAATTCCCCAGCCAGGAGGCTAAAACTGTGAAGGTTAAGAAACACTGAAGCAAGGCAAATCTGTTAAGGAAATTGCAACAAAAAAGTAGGCGATAAGTGCCTGATTTCATCAAGCTCCTTAGCTCACTAATAAGGGAGGATGTTTATTTCCAGTGTTCCTGACGCCTCTAAAATGCACAATATATATTAATAATAAAAATCCTTTCATCACACAATCAAATTAATCTGTTTTTTCCTATATGGTCCCGAGACCATATAGAATTCCCTGACCTCATTTTTCAAAATCCTTATAAAAAGCTTCTCTGTGCCTCTTCATTTGTAAACTAGAACAAAATCATTGTTGTTCCAATAATGTGTGCTCTTCATCCTCAGATTTGCAAATTATCTTCTGTATTCATAATGGTTCTCCAAAATCTCAGAATTTGTAGACAGTATGCTGTGAACAGTAGCTTTAATGGTTTTGAAAATAAGTATAACATCTAAATGAAGCCACTGGGTGAGGTCATCTAATCATTTGCAGTGAGGATCATCAGTATGCTGATGATATTCAGCTTTTATTTTCACTCCAGGTTGCTTGATTGATGCTACAGAGATTCTATCTCAGTGCATGGAGACTGTGGAGGCGTGCAACAGGCTTCAGCTCAACCAAGCAAGACCGAGTGGTCCTCCTGGATCTGGGGACATTCTGTCGTTGGTTCAGGATAGGGTTGCACTGTGCAATTTGATCTGGTGACCCAGTGCCCAATCTGGGGGTCCTCATGGACCCCAAAACAGGGCACTGCAAAATAGAGGAGCTCCTACAAAATACAGGAGCTTCTGCAAAACAGAGGAGCAGAAGTCAGACATTAATATGAGAGCCTTGGCACACTTTTATGTCAGTTGTACCCATTCCTGAACTGGGTCTGCTCATAATCACTCATGCCCTTGTGTCCTCCAGATAAGACTATTGTAAACTTCTCTACATTCAAGGCTACCCTTGAATACATTTGGAAGGTTCAACTGATTGAGAATGAAGTTGCAAGGGTAGCAATGGCACATTTTTGGTGCATGCAACAGCATGATCAGGGGTTGGCAACTGTTCAATTCTGGAGCTGACCAGAAGTCCAGTTCCCCAATCATAGTCTCCTCCTAGCGTGGTGTCCTTTTTTCTCTGCCTACTGGAAGTCGGTTCCCCCCACCATACATTCTCCTCCTAGCGTATCATCCTTTTTCCTCTACCTGTCCTAACTGAAAACCCTATCAATTGTGGAGCGAACCAGCGACAAGGAGCTGCAGCAGAGGGATGAAAGAACTACATGTGGCTTCAGAGCCACTGATCTAGATGCTGCTACTAGTGCAGAATGTAGTAGTGAGAGCAATCCTGGACACCTCTAGGACAGTGCATGTGACAGCTCTGCTACATGAGCTGTACTGGGTGCCAGTTTGTTTCCAGGTTTAATTCAAGGTATCAGTCATCACCTTTAAATCCCTTCATGGCACTGGGTTAGGATGTCTGAGTAATTGTCTCAACTCATCTGCATCAATATGTTCTACCATCTTAAGTAGGCACGAAACTGCACATCTCGTTGGTCAAGGGGTTTTGACTGATGGGAGGAGACTTTTTATGCTGTTGCCACTGCTCTTTGGAGCATCTTACCCTCAGAAGTGACAGGAGCCCCCACTCTTTTATTTTTCCAAAGGAGTGTTAAGTTAAGTCTCTGTCAATTACCATCGGGGTCTAAGAGCATGATGCAACCCTGAGTATGGCTGGTGGCAGGGGTGAAATGCTCCCGGTCCGGTCCGG
>JANHFT010002621.1:108682-122733 GCA_032467955.1 Pseudoxenodon macrops | reverse complement strand
GTGTTCAGTTCCAGATTGTTCCGGTTGCACCACAAGGCTAGTTGTTCAACCTCCCGTCTGTATGCAGTTTCATCATTGTCTCTAATGAGACTGATGGCTCACAACAATCAATCAAAAATGAAATTATAATAAAACAAATAAAAAATAAAGATAAAAAATGGTAAGTGCATTGAAGTGAGGGTTCCCATTCTTTCTCACCAGAGGCCTTTTTAAACAATAGGAGGGGGGGGGCAGATCCAGATACTGGGAGAAACTATGGCAATTTCAAAGGGCAAGAACTATTGCTATTGAAAAATGATTTTCTGGGGTTCAAATAGATGATATTGTTTAATAAAAGGCACCTGACAGGTGCTAACCTTGCAGGTCATATTAGGTGGGCAAATATTATTGGAAACAGTGTCTCAGTAACTAGGAATTATGCCATGCAGGGCATTATTCTGTAGATAGGCATCACCAACTTGAATTGCATGTTGAAAAAAACTGATAACTGGTGTATGGAGGTGTTACATGAGCACATTGAGCATGTTTATTATTGCTCACAGTTACATTTAGCATCAGCTGAAGCTTCTGGATGTTCTACAATGGCAGTTCCATATAGAGAGCATTGCAGTAGTTAAGCTGCAAGGTGACTAGGGCATAAGTGACCAGCTGAAGGGCTTCCTGATCTTGGAAAGGATACAATTGTCACACCAGATGGAGTTGTGCAAAGGCTTTATTGACCAGAGTTGACATGTACTTTTCAAGCAGGAACTGCAAGTCCAGGAAGACATCCAGACTGCATACAATATCAACTTTGATTAAGCCTTCTACCATTCAAAGTCAGGTGGGATATCTTCAAATGTTGGATATCCAAACACTCACAGCTACTTGGTCTTGTTAGGATTGAGTCAGAGAAAGTTCTTCCCCTTCCAAATCTGCACAGTCTCCAGGCATTTGGACAGAACTTGACAAGTCTCACTTGGTCTACCAATTATACTTTGAAAAAATGCAGATAATTCCAATAAAATACTATCCTATTACATTGGATATATATGAGTGACATTTACAATAGGCTACCTTAAAATAGCGTACAGCAAATACATTTATGTGAAATATTAGTCAAGCTGATAAATATATATAGAGAGAAAATGTGATTTCTGTTTTGGTTGTTGTCTTGGCATCCTATTTGTTTCTGAGGCCCTTAACTCTCTCAAAGACTTGGTTCTGAGATTTTCGAAAGTTTTCCTTTTTGAATACGGACCTGCCAGTCTACCTCATATACAGCCATTTCCTTGCCAGTATACCTGGAGTCATACTGTGTTGGATGAAAAGAAAGCTCAGTCTTGATAGCCACACCTAAACTTGGGAATTCACTTCCAAAAAAATCTGTAATGTCTTTTTGATACTGATTTTTGTAGGTGAAAGCATGGAGATATAGGTGAAATATGCTGACATGACGACTGCATAGCAACCATTCTGTAATAATGATTAACCTATTATTGTACATTTGAGTCAATGAGCTAATGAATTCTTGAGTTTCAAATGAAAATGACACATAGGCATTTAAGGGATGTAGGAATGTAACCTAGGATTAGAGGAAGAGAGAGGAGTAAAGTGGGCAGTGGATGCAGTGAAAGTGAGTCATGGAAAGGAGAAGAAACAAGGCCACTAGTTATGATGTAGGAAGAAACAAAGTTTACTACCATACAGTATATAAGAAATGGGGTGGACTGTAAAGATTGATGTGTCTTGTAGATAATTGAACAATGTATTTGTTACTGTTCAGTGTCTCTTTTTCTATGGGAGAAGACACAATTTTCTTTTTTTCACTAAGAAAATAGAATGTTTTGCTCTACCCTTTTTGTCCGGCTATTGACTTCAGGCTATAAATCAGAGATCCAGAATCTGGGGACAGACCAATGGCCCTTATGCCTTGGTTAACTTAGGTTGCAACGGTAGACTTGATGGGGTTATTCTTTTGAGGGTCCAGATTTGTCAGTAAGAGTTGGAAAGCACTGGAAGTCAGAAAAGCTTTAGGAATTATTAGAATTATGCATGCCTTTAGACTGTTTTGCTGTTTTATTCTATTATTTTTTCTGCATAACATATAACATATGAATGTAAAAAGATGCCCACCTTGATTTCAACAAGACAAAACTACTTACTGAATGACCAGGGGCAGAGATGATGGAGGTGGAAATTGAACCTCATATTCCCTGTCAGTTTTCGATCTGGTGATGTCTCACACACAACTAACATGGACAGTTTGCCCAAGAGGTAGATCACTCGTTAGGCCTGAAAAAAGATTGGCTGTTATTCATTTAACTCAAGTTCCTTGTTTACTAAATTCAGAAGTGTCTTGAAAAGAATAAGAAAACTCCACATCAGGAAGAACTCATGTTTTTGCTGCTGGTGGTATACAATGATTTTTTTCTGAAAGGATTTTTGGCATTCGCTGTGAAGCAGCCAGCTGCTTGTTTTATGGTTTCCATAGTGATTAGAACATGTTATAAAGGTAATAGTGGCAATGGTTTAAGGAAAGGGAGTGAAAAGGCAGTATGGAAAAGAGAGAGGGAAAGTGGCTGACTTTCATAGTTTCACATTATTTAAGTCCCATAAATCCAAATATAACATCTAAAAAAGATGTCACTGTTGAATTTCTGTCTTTTTAAATTGCACAAAACATTATTATTATATGCTAACATATATTATGCCTAAAGGATCCATTTTTTCCTTGCCTTCCTATATAATAAATATCTCTGTATTCTGACTTAAAGTTAGTTCATCAAGACTAGTTAATGCATGAATAGAAAATGATATATATATATTTTAAATGATTTAACGGCATTTTACAGGTACTCCTCAATTTATAACCAGAATTTGGACCAGAATTTCTGTCACTAACCAAGGCAGTTATTAAGACAGTTGTGCCTTTTTTTGTTACCTGTTTTGCCATGGCTGTTAAGTGAATCATTGCAGTTGTTAAATGAATCATTCAGTTGTTAAGCAAATATGGCTTCCCCCATTAACTTCGCATATGGGAAACTGACTGTGAAGTTGCAAATGATAATTACATTATTCCGGTACACTGCAGTTATAGTAAATACATGTTGCTTGTCAAACACCCAAATTTTCGGCCCATGACTGTGGGGATGCTGAAAGACCACCTCCTAACCACTGCAACTCTCTTAACTTGCAGCAGGGGTGTCAAACTCAAGGCCCGTGGGCTGGATTCAGCCCACAGGGTGCTTAGATCTGCAGGACCACCCTGGAAACAGCAAAGGACCGGCCCACAATGCTCTGTCAGTGAAAACAGAGCTCCATTTTCACTGGCCAAGGGTTGCAGGAGATCATCCCAGCCAAAAACGGACCTCATGAGCCAATTTTCGCTGGCAGACTGTTCGGGCTGCCACAGGCGCCCCTGACATCAAGCTGGCCATGCCCCCGCCCCCCGAGGTCAAACACAACCCTGATACACCCTCAATGAAATCGAGGTTGACACCTCTGATTTACAGTGATAAAATTTGGGTGAGAGAAGAATCCATAAGCTATATAGCTGTCCTTTTATGGAGAGCCAGCTCCATCCAGAATGCAAGTTGTAAAATATAAAAGCCATAGGTGGGGAAATCACATCAGAACATGCATTTTTTAAAATTCAAATTGAATTTTAATCACTATGAGTATAATCTTAATTATGAGGAGTAGAAGAGGACATTTGCTTCTTTTTGGAGACACATCAGAAGAGAGTATCAAGAGACTAAGCCTCTTTTCAAACAGCTATTCAATGTAGGATAAAGATCTTGACCTTTGTGCATTTAGCTGATTACCTGGACATAAACTGTGTGTACAAGGCCTGGATGTGCATATTCTCTTGCAAGCAATATGAAATCCTGTTCAGACTGTGTGAAACAAAGAAGAAATGTGCATACATTGTAAATCCATAGGCACTGTAAAGCAATTACATGAATAAGAGTTAAGCTGGAGCAGAATTACGGTATGTTCTTAAGCGTTTCCCTTTTTAGCTTCCCTTCTCTTTCAGGTTTTTTTTTTTTTTTTGCTTGTAAATTGTTCCCACCAATTTACATCAATTTATTGTTGGAAAAATAGCAAGATTCTTCTTGTGAATTTTGCAAAAGATTTGAATATAGAAAGAGAGATTTCTATTAGTAATATAATACATTAATTAGTATAATGCTTACCTCTCCTTTAATGAACTAAACCTATATAACTGTTCCCCCCTCCCCCCATGGAGTGTTATATGCATCTGAAGTCATATTGGGATTAATCATACTTGCACTAAAGAACTGAACACATTTGGTATTATGACTAATGGTACCTGCTTTCTCATTTTAATGTATCTTATTCCAAACTAGCTGAATACCCGTGAATACCTGCTACAGAACTATGTGATCAGGCTTGATAAATGACACTTACAGCTTGAAAATTAATGAGTAGTTGATCAGCTTCTCCTCTCCCCTTCTTTCCTCAGGCTTGCCCCACAGAAACCTCTCCTCTCCTATCCCCTTCTGTCCCTTAGGTTTGTCCCACGGAGGCAACTCCTCTCCTATCCAGAGGTGGGTTCTGAATATTTTTACTGCCGGTTCACTCAGGGTTGCACCTCAAATGCAACCATGCAGCAATAAAAAATTAGCTTCTGCGCATGCGCAGAAGCAAAATCCAAAATAGCGGTGCTCATGGAAACACTGAAGGAACCAGCTCCGTGATGTCATGATGGAGTTACTACCTACTCTATAGAACCAGATAGAACTGGTAGAAACTCACCTCTGATCCTATCCTCTTCTCTCCATCAGTCTTGTCCCACAGAAGCCTATCCTATCTTATCCTAACCCCTTCTCTCACTCAGCCTTGCCCCACAGAAGACTCCTCTATCCTATATCCTGCTTGCTTCTTTTCAGGTGGAGAGGGAAAGAGAACTCCTTAGCATCAGAGTGTGGAACAGATTTCTTTTCAGGTGGGGAGGGGGACTAGAAGTCCTTAGCATCAGAGGGCTCTTTGGAAAGTGAAACAGTATTTTCTGTGTGAGAAAGAAGGAGACAGGAAGGAGCCTGGCCATGGATTAGTTCAACTGTTCTGTAGTAAAGCTGCTTGCTGCTGTGAAAGTAAAACTGAAACTGAAACTGAAACTCCTCTCCTCTGCTTGTGTTTTGCATTTGGAACAGATTTCTTTTCAGGTTGGGAGGGGGAGTAGAACTCCTTAGCATTAGAGTGTGTTAATAATAATATAGGAAATACTAATGCTCCAATGGTCATTTCGAAAAATCCTTTCTTAGTGAGCATCTACAAGCAGAGGTGAGCTTCAGAAGGTTCTGACCAGTTCTGAGGAACTGGTAATGGAAATTTTGAGTTGTTCGGAGAACCGGTAAATACCACCTCTGACTGGCCCCACCCCCATCTAATCTTTGCTTCCCGAGCTCTAGCTGATCAGGGTGAAATGGGGATTTTACAGTAACCTTCCCCTGGAGTGGGGAGGGAATGGAGATTTTACAGTATCCTTCCCCTGCCACGCCCACCAAGCAATGCCATGCCCACCAAGCCACACCCAAAGAACCGGTAGTAAAAATGTTTGAATCCCACCACTGCCTAGAAGCCAAGAGAAACATACATGGCAAATTTCAAGTTTGTAGGCTTTACGGTTCTGGAGATTTTGTGAGTTGTATTTCGCTTATATATATATATAGATAGATAGATAAACACACACTGGCTTACTTTTACTTGTGAGTGCATTGAGTTTATTTCATTGTCTAGTTGTTATGAATAGAAGAATTACTGCTATTAATCTAACAATAATTACAATATCAATGCCCAGAGCTCCTTTTTGAGGAAGATGGATAAAGATGAAATATAAATAAATAATTGAACACATACACACACACGCACACACAAGCACACATGCACGTGCATGCACACACACAGAAAAGAAATCCCTTGTTATGCTTACTCTTACAAACTTTCTCACTATTCACATTCAACACCAACATATGTTTCACAAAAAGCTTTTCATATCTGTGGCAGCTTAAAATGCTTCATTGATAAAATGCAATTACAAACTTGCCTACAGACTGAAAGCATGAAAGAGTATAAAAATGAAGAAAAAGTATTTTCTTATAAAGGAACAACAAAGGCAGGGAATTTGTTATATATGCAAAATCGGATAGTTAATCATCCTCCAAATCAATAAAATAAGGGAAGACATCATTCCATCACAGTAGGTTGGAGGAAGTACGAAAAGAGAGGAAACAAAACACAACAAAAACAAAAATGCAGCATATTTTAGCTTTTTCCACAAAGCCAGCCAAATAAGGACGAAGCATACAAAACCTGACTGACTTATATGAGGGGAGAGGACAAGCCCAAACCCAAACATGGAACCTTATGGTGTGAGAAACTGGAGCACCCTGGAAAAGGGTAGCAATAGTTAACTGGAATTTGGAGGTGGGGTTGTGGAAACATAATATCGGAACACCTTATTTCTGTAACTACTAATCAGATTTGGAATGGCTTGGTTTTCTGATAGAAAATGGAAGAATTCCATAAAAAGGCTCAGCTGTAAAAAAAATGAATAACTTCCCTTCTCACATAAATAAACTACATTTGAAAGAAATGATTTGATTTATATCCTTCCTTTCTACCAGGATTTCAAAGAAAATATAAAGCAGCCCTTCCTCCAATTTCTTTTCCCATAACAACGGTGGGGAAAGCCTCATATACGTCCTATGAGGTATATGAAGCTAAGATAGTGAGCAGCTCAAATCACCCAGTGAATTTCTATCAGAATATGTAGTGCCTGATATTGTGTCTATATTATCTTCTTTAGTTTTGCACATTGGGTCCAGAGGTGGGTTCCGGATATTTTTTCTGCTAGTTTGCTCAGGGTCACGCTGTGTGTGCGGGTGTGAAGCGCATGCACACATGCACCCTCAGCAATCGAAAATTAGAAGCAAAATCCAAGATGGCGGCACCCATGGAGACACTGACAGGACTGGCTCTGTGACGTCATTGCCAAGTTCTATAGAACCAGTAGGAACCCACCTCTGATTCGGTCAGACCTCCGTACCAGGACTAACCACCCTTATTTCTGATATCCTTCTTTACTCGTATTTTCAGAGCTTGGCAATTGAGAGGCTGGTTCACCTTTCACACTTTGTCATATAATCCTTGCAGGTTTACAATTCCTTCCAAATCTGTTTTCCTTGTTTATGTGTTTTCTTTAAAAAAAACCCACTATTTCTAGGATAACAAGAGATTTAAAAAAAATAATTAGGTGATTTATAATCTCAGACATCTTCAACTGACACTTCAAGTATTCAAACCATGGGTTCTAACGTTGAATTTTACCTGAATTCACTTCTAAACTGAAAATCAACGAGCAATTAAATATCCCATAATTTTACCTTTAGATTCATAGTGCTTGGATTTCTTTGGTTAAACATTGGGAGAGAAAGAAATATAGAGGTCTGGATAAAGTGGAATTTGAACCTTGGAGAGCTACAACCCACAGAAGTACCAGATGGTGCACAGCCTATGCTGCTGGGATATTTCAAGAAAACACGGTCTGCTTCCTTCAACTTGTTTCAAAGAATGCCAGATATTTTCTGTTGACTGCATATTTGCATAAAAGATGCTTGCTTTCCCAAACTGGCCAAGAAAATACAGCTTTTTCATTCTCTGCTCATACAGAAAAATGTATTCATTTGCTTAGCTGCATGTGACACTTACTTTAAGCATGGACATTTTGCATACATAAATTTGTTCATGTGTTAAAATAAATTAAGGAGACAGGAAAAAACTCTTAATTTTTTACCAACTATAAAACAGAAATGCAGGAGCATCATTTACCATTTCCCCACTTAGAATAAATACAAACATATTTTTATTACCTGTATCAGTATGAGCTAGACATGAGTCACACTTTTATTCTTTTTATTATTAAGGTATATTTATGTACCATTTGCTCTTCTATAAGATACGAGGTCAGTACAATAAGCGTTTTAGGCAGGAGAGTCTTGACAAAGCAATCTCCTTAAAAGCTGTGAGACCAGAACAATTCATCCTATTTATACTTTTGAACTGGAGAAGGCTGTGGTGCCAAGATTAGAAAAAATCTGCCAATGGAAGCAGGTATTTGGGCTGGAAAAGGTTATGTGCTACCCTTCCTGTCAAACTTGCCATTTGATTTTCACAGTAATACAGTTACTGAAAATGACTGATGTGTCTGCAAGTGTAGAGTGGGGGTGAAAAATCTTGTGGGTTATGAACAGATAGTTAGATCACCAACAGCAATAGTAAGTGACAGCACATGCCTTCAATCATAGCTGCCATCTATGCACCACTTTCACTTGGCACCAAGCCTGCCTTTAATGGAATGTGACCCACATCTGGGAATGAGATCATCTGTAATCCATTTAGCGGAACTGTATGAGCAAGACTCTGAGGCCAGCGCTTATGTTCCCACAATTACCTTTCCCAATATTATGATTAGGAGAACAAAACCTGCTGCATCTGTTTCTACATTTGTAAAGTTATTTTTCAACAAAACACAGCATTTCTGAATAATTTCTATATCAGGAATTATATTTTCCCAGAAGCAAAGCAAACACACCAAAAGGCTATTTTATATTTTGGCCCATCCTTTTTTCAGATTGGGTTTTCCAAAGCTTTAACCGCTGAAAAATAATAGACAAAGGATGGGAGATTATTTGCATAACAGTCTAAGTAAGAATTAATAAGTATGTGCTGAAATTTTAAAGTCTCGTAATACTACTCTATAACTAAGATTTTAAGATTACTATTTTTTTCAAACTGTAAATAACTACTACCCTGGATTCTTAACTCTGATACTATATAGCTGAGTTGTTGAAAGTTGGAACATTCAGTTTGAAGGGACTCGAGATAGTAGTTGATTGAGGATTGAGAAAAATCCAAGATGATAGTTATTTTGGAATAAACTCCAATTAAATAGCGTGTCAGTCCTTCAAGGACACCTGACTAGCAAACCAAAATCATGTATTAATAGTATTTTTATTATAAGGTTACAGTGACAACAACTTGGAAATCTGAGTGTTCTTTTTTTCTCTCTTCTTTCATCTTTGTGAGAACCAGGGATGGTCTTGTCTGAGATACTGTCTTACGTTACAATTATGCAGTTTTGTTAATTACTATCAACTCAATTGCCAGAAGCAACATCAACCATAACAAACTTTGCTCAAAATGTGACCTATCCACACTACAACGAATCCAATCCCATGAACTACAGGCTTAACTCAAAGCACACCAAGAAAAAGGAGAAACTGACTTATATATATACTACCATGTCAATTCAGTGGTGGATTGCTACTGGTT
The DNA here is from genome assembly GCA_032467955.1 of Pseudoxenodon macrops. Taxonomy (NCBI): domain Eukaryota; kingdom Metazoa; phylum Chordata; class Lepidosauria; order Squamata; family Pseudoxenodontidae; genus Pseudoxenodon; species Pseudoxenodon macrops. Next base: position 113,394 of record JANHFT010002621.1, on the reverse strand, counting down.
CGCACCAGTTTGAGAGAACCGTTAGCGGTAATTTGGCCTGGGTCGCAGAACAGGTAGCACCTTCTGGCAGGCCACGCCCCTGAACTCCCCACTCGCTTATCCTGCCTGCCCAATGTTTGCTTGCTCACCCCCCCACCAATACTTGCAGAATTTAGCTGTGTATTTCTGCTCACAGCTGCTGGCAAAGGTAAGGCCGAAGGGTACGGGCTGGTGGGTGGGCAGGGAAGGGAGAACTGGCATAGGGGTGACACAACTGCCTTGATCTCATCTGCAATAGTTTAAACTCAATCTAGGGTCTACAAATAAATGAACCTTTTTGCAACAGTGACCACAGCATGATTGACTTTTGTGACAATTTATGTCCTTACAAACATGATCATAATGATGGAATCCCAAAGTATAACTTTAGAAAAGCCAACTGATGACCACTCATCCATTGATTGGCAAACTCTGTTCACTGCCTGCAACACTGCCGAAGACCACTATAACATTTTTTTGCACAAAGTCAAAAGAATCATCAAACTATACATACCACTAATAACCCCCCCAAACCAGGAAAAACAAATTACCCATAACAATAAGGAAGTTTCAGTAAAAAATAACAACACTCTTTGGAGCAAAAAGAAAACTGGCTACGTAGCTAACTTCAAAAGTTGCTACAAAACCTTATGCTGACCGATAAAGGCAGAATGCATCACTTATCACAGCAAACAAGAGGAAAACCTGATGTAAAACTATTCAACACCACTGACAATGCTGCTACCCTATAAAAAGACTTTGAGTATGTGTCAAAATGGCCAAACAATTGGCAACTCTAAATCTCAACCAATAAATGCTCTATCTTACACATTGGCAAAAAAAAATCAAAACACAAAATACAAACTGGATGGATACGATCTCATAGACGACCCTCACTCTGTCAAGGACCTTGGAGTAACTCATCTCAAATGACCTAAGTGCCATAGCTCACTATAACAGCATTGCCAAAAAGGCATTAACAGTTGTTAATCTAATCTTGTGTAGCTTCTTCTCTGATAACATTGAACTGCAAATTAGGGCATAAAAAACTTTTGCTAGGCCAATTCTTGAATGCAGCTCATCTGTCTGGAACCCGCACTGCATATCGGACATTAATACAATTGAACGAGTCCAGAGATATTTCACGAGAAGAGTCCTCCACTCTTCTACTCACAACAGAATATCTTATGCCACCAGACTTGAAATTTTGGGTTTAGACAACTTAGAACTTCGCCGTCTTCGATCAAATCTAAGCATAGTACATAAAATTATCTGTTACAATGTACTTCCTGTCAATGACTACTTCAGCTTCAACCACAACAATACACAAGCACATAATAGATACAAACTTATGGTAAACCACTCCAAATTCAATTGCAGAAAATACGACTTCAGCAACAGATTTGTCAATGCCTGGAATGCACTACCTGACACTATAGTTTCTTCCCCAAACCCCCAAAACTTTAACCTTAGACTGTCTACTGTCATAACAATTTTTTATTTTATTTTATCCCACCAACTCCCCACATACAACTTACAGCATCAGTTGTCAGAGTACCCATTTTAAACCTTTACATTTATATGATTTTTAACAAAATATAAAGATAATTTATTTATTCATTTCAGAATCAAATTTAATACTTGTGCCTTTTCTGTTATCTTCTCTTATCTTCTATATCATCTAGTTTTGTAACAACATTCCAGCCCTTTCTTTCTACTTCCCTTATCCTTTTCTTTCTTTCTCCCTTCCTTTTCCCATTTCCTCTCCTTTCCGCTCACTTCTCTTCCTCCTCTACACCACTCTTCTTTCTACCTTACTTCTCCTCTCCTCTCCCTCTTCTACTTCCTTTCACCAATCCACTCTCCCTGCCAGTTGTTGCTTCCTCAACAGTTTTTGTTCCTAATATAAAAAAGATCCCTAATACCAATTTTATTGATGATGATAACCTATATTTTAAATAACCTCTCTTCCTATTAATTTTACATTATGTTCTAATTACCCTTCTCTTTTGCATTCCTCCTTCTCATATATTTCTTATGAGCAAAGTGATTTCCGCCTCTTCTTTATTATTTCATTTAATCTTTAACCTTTATTTTTCCTTCTTTTCTTCTCAGTTTCGGCCCTAATATTCCCTCTACCTATATTTATTTCTTTTATTCATTTTCTTTTCATATCTAACAAAATGTTTTGTTTCCCCCCCCCATCTTTTCCACCTTCTTCTTTATCCTTAAAATACATATCATATACATCCACAGTTAATTATACAAAGATTAATCTCAATTTTCATTTTCATATATTTAACTATATCCCAAAAATAATTTCCCCCTTGTTCTTCCCCCTTTATTTGCTTTTGCATCCCCTCTCTAAAACCCTTTCACTCTTATACATTTTTTACCACATTTCAATTTTGATCCATCCATATAAATTTTTCATTTTACATGCTTAATCTTCTTTGTTGTTTCAATTTATGCCATAATTTTTCATTAAATCATTAAATACAATATATAAAACTCACCTTATTTGAACTATATATATATATATATATAAGCAAAGCGTGATCTGAGCTGCCGCCTCTCTATAAATACTGGAGAGGTTTGAGGTGTTGGCTGTGTTGCTGGGAGTAGATTGGTTGGCTGTGTTGTTGCATCTTGATTGAGAACATCTGGAGTTGATGTTTGCCGATTAGTTTGCTGTCTCGTGACATTCTGTGTGGGTGTAGTCCTAGCTGTGTGCTGATTAGTCTTTTGTGTTGTAGTGACCTGGGTAATTAGCTGTGTTGTGGCTTCCTGGGCTTTAGTATTGCAACCTCCTGAATTCTGTGATTAGTGTCATGAGCAGCTGGCTGTGATGTACCATCCCAGGTTTTGGTTTGGCTCTGGGTTTGAGGTCTTGCCCTGTGTTCATGGCATGTGTCTGTTTGTTTTGTGTGAGGATCGGAAGAGGGTGCAGCAGCTGGGGATATTGCCATGGTCTGTCTTCTGGATGGTGGTTGTATTTTGTCTATATATCTGTATATACAGTGTGTGTGTGTGTGTGTGTGTGTGTGTATTACAAATTATATATATGTAGGTATTTTATTGTTCGGGTTCTTTCCCGTGTAGAGTTAAAGGTGTTATGAGGACAACGTTTCGGCGAAATCTCATTTGCCATCTTCAGGTGCTTTTAGCTTGCTGCTTTAGGTGCAATGTGCACATTGCATATATATATATAAATCAAAAAATAGTTTCTGCACATGCGCAGAAGCAAAATCCAAAATGGCGGCAAAAATATACATCCTTCCATAAACTAAGCTGTTATTGGATTCTAACCTTGTCTAAAATAATAAATGCTCAAGATTTTTTGGGAAAGGCTAGACAACTGGATACCTGTTAAATGTTTTAAATAACAGTTTCCAGAATCTCTAATTATTAATGATAGAGGCTGTGGGTTGTAGATGTTATGGCTGAAACATATAGAGAACACCGGGAAATCTATTCAGCTGGACAAAATGCAATTTTCTATGAAATAATTAATTTCATTTTTGTATTTCGGGTTGCTAGGATTTGTATTTTTTAACTTGGTACAGTGATAGTATCACACTGCTCACTTTGCTTGTTTGACTATTACATTAATCAAGATAATAAATACTTAAGAGGCTATCAATAACAATTACCTTATCCATCATGTGTCTATGACTTTTTTTGTTACCTGCAATATGATTTTAAATTCTGGCCATTAATGTATTAAACTTAGTAGATCACTAAATATTATGCTTAGAAATAATACTTTGAAGCTTTGATTCTAAATTTCCGTTGGATCTATACAAGTATTTTATGATCCATTTTGTTTCTTCATTGTATTAAACTGCATTAATAAAAATGCCAATTGAGTTGATCACTCTTAACTCTTTGTAGTGAATAAGTGATTCTGATATCATTTTTTGTCTTTATTCTACTTAATGCTGACTTTGTACAAGTGCTTTCAAGTTGCTTTCACAACAGATGTTGAATAAATCACTTGCTACATAAAGAGCTTTGTTCCACATGGCAATAAGATAACACTGCTTTGCTAAGGCAGTTAGCTATCCTTTTCCAATTTGTCTGAATAAATTTTAGTAACAAATCTTAAGCAGACATTTTGTAGCTTTTTCAGTCAGCTATAGATTTAGTGAACAAAGGAAAGCATCACTGGGTATGAGGCTTACTAAAATAATCTTGGAGCTTTTCGTTCATTTGCATTGTTATTCAATTTGATAAATGGAAATTGAAAATATTCACCTTGCAGGAGAGATGGGAGGCATGGAAATTTTAGTAAATAAATAAATGAAGTTAACATGATAAAATAAGTCAAAGTGGGCTGAAAAAAACCAAGAACACAGATGCTATTTAAAATGATTTGGTGAAGTTGCTTCCTGGAGTCCAAATATGAATAAACTGAACCAACCTAGACTTTGGTTCAAATTGAGAGACTATAGAAATGTTTTAAATAAATAAAAATAAATAAATAAAATATTTCTAAAAGAAGGCTACTTTTTGACTGGATGAATTGAAAAGCTAAGGTATCAGTTCTCAAGAAATGAACCAGCAAACATGTGGAAAACTCTTAAAAATATCACCAGTTACGACAAACCTCCTTCTCAAGCTGAAGGAAATCAACAATTGGCAGATGACCTGAATGTGTTCTACTGCAGGTTTGAAAGGAAACTACAGCCACC
>JANHFT010002621.1:96337-108582 GCA_032467955.1 Pseudoxenodon macrops | reverse complement strand
GAAGAAAAGGTGAGTGGTAAAACACGGCTAAATCAGCAGTTTTACTAGTTGTCAAAACTTGCTTGTATACTTGAATAATTTGGATAGTGATTCTGGAACAGTGCTCAGTCCATGTGTAAAAGTATTCCCCAAGCAGCCAATATTGCCTTAGGGCACGGGTGTCAAACTCATGGCATCACGTTGCCATCATGTGACATTTCATGACATTTTCCCATTTGTGGAACTGGGGTGGGTGTGGCCTGCGTGTGACGCATCTGGCCCACAGGCCACCAGTTTGACATCCCTGCTAAGGGGAATTACAAGGTGAACTGAGAAGAAAATCTGTCCCAGTCAACCCTGTTACTTTTCATTGGAAATAAGCTGTTTTCATTGCATCAAGTTTACTGCAAAGCTTGTACACAGTACATGTCAACTGATAAGGGAATTCCATGAACCGCAAGGTGATTGGATTGAAGAGGATTAAAGTCAAGCAGGATATTGAAATCAGTTGTCTTCATTTGTATAGGAGTCTATAGCATGAGAAACAACAGTACATTATAATTATATGTCTATCTCACCCATCTGAGTAAAAAAAACATTAGGGATATTTATTTCCAGTCAGCAGAAAAGAGTCAAAGAAAACAAATTCTTCTTCTGAAGAAGGAGACCATGAGAAAAACTGCTATGCAAAGAATAAAATGATCCAGCAGGTATTCTGTCCTTGTAGAGAGGATGAAAATCAGAAGGCAGGTCAGAAGAACGAAGGCATTCCAGGATAATGATGCAGGATCCAGTCTGGGTTAGTCACCAGGACCAGAGGTCTTGTCTTCCAAGCTTTCGGACTCGTGCTAAAGCCCATCCTCAGGGAACTCAGGGCAAACAACAGATACAAACTCAAGATTAACCACTCCAAACTCAATTGCAGAAAAATACAACTTCAGCAATAGAGTGGTCAATGCCTGGAATACTCAACCTGACTCCATTGTTACTTCCTCAAACCCCCATAGCTTTAACCTTAAACTGTCTACCATGGACCTCACACCATTTCTAAGAGGTCAGTAAGGGGGCATGCATAAGTGGACCAATGTCCCTGTCCTACTGTCCCCATTTATTTGTACTCATTTTATGTACTCATGCCCATGTTTATTCTTATACCTATTATCTTGTACATGTTGGACTGACTGACTAAATAAACAACTAAACGATAAATAAATAAATAAATAAATAAATAAATAAATAAATAAATAAATAAATGAATGAATGAATGAATGAATAAATGAATGAATGAATGAATGAATAAATAAATAAATGCCCCACATTCAGATTTCTTTTATATGACTATTGACTTGTTGTGCTTTTTTGTTTCTCAAGGTCATTCCTTTTTCCTATTGCATTATGTCATAAAAGGAAATAAAAAATGCCCCCACTTATGTTCTTGCTGACTGAGGTTTTTTGCACAGCATGTTGTGTTGATATAAAATCATGGATTTGTTTAAGAGCTCTAGCAAAAGAGAGTTCACTACGTCATATGGCAGCTTGTCCCATTGACTGACAACTTACACAGTCAGGAAGTTCCTCTTGATGTCCAGCAGTCAGGAAGTTCCTCTTGATGTCTAGTTCTTTGTAGCTGTAATCCACTGGGTATAGCTTTCTGCCTTGAGCAATAGAGAATAAATGTGACAATATTTCAATATTTTAAGATTATTATGCTATCTCTCTGGTTGTTTTTTCTGTAGTTAACCATACTCAGGTTCTTTAGCTGTCCCTCTAGTGACTTCCTTAACATACTTTTCACCATTAGTACTTGGTAGTCTTCCTCTAAATATGCAACAATTTATCCCTGTCCTTTTTAAACTGACCTAATGCAGTATTTCATGTCATATCTGATCAGAACATACCGTGTTTCCCCAAAAATAAGACCCTGTCTTATATTTTTTTGAACCCTGAAATAAATGCTTGGCCTTAGTTTTGGGGAAGTCTTATTATTTTTGGGGCGCATAGAGCAAGACGGGACTCCTCTTGCTGCCTCACCTGATTTTCAGCTCTAACCAGAGGAAATGGCTACAAATGCATTGAAATATTTTCGGGGAGGGCTTATTTTTGGGGAGGATTTTTTAAGGGGAAAGGCTTATTTTTGGTGGAGGTCTTATTTTTGGGCAAATAATGGTAGTAAAATAATTGCTTCACATGATCTGGAATCTTTTTAATTGCTTACCTCCTTCACCATTCCCTCTTAGGATTTCAAATCATAGGCTAAATTTCCCTCAAAGTATACTTATTTGAAATCCAACATGTAAATCTGACTTTTTTCAAGCTCTTCTTCTCGGGATACTACTAATGCAAGGATATTGTATTCAATGTCTTTCTCTCAAGGTGACAGTTACCTTTCATTTTGCAACCAGCTCCTCCCTATTGATGAAAATTAGGTTCATGTTTCTTGTTCTTTCTTCCACCATTTAGAACAGGGGTGTCAAACTGGTGGCCCGCCGGCCAGATCCATCACATGCAGGCCAGTAGCTGGTGTTATATTCTGGGTGAAGAGGCCAGAGGGATTTCTAACAGCTCTCGTTCAATACTGCCTGTAAGGCAACTGTTGCTCCCTGGCTGACACAGCTCCTTTTATAGGGAAGCTGATCAGCCCACAACCAATCAGGAGAGAGTGGAAACTAATCAAGGAGAGAAGCTACTTAGAACTAATGAGAAATTTCCTGACAGTTAGAACAATTCATCAGTGGAACAATTTGTCTCCAGAAGTTGCGAATGCTCCAACACTGGAAGTTTTTAAGAAGATGTTGGATAATGATTTGTCTGAAGTGGTATAGGGTTTCCTGCGTAAGCAGGGGATTGGACTAGAAGGTCCCTTCCAACTCTATTCTATTCTATTCTATTCTATTCTATTCTATTCTATTCTCCCGCTCCAACAGAGGACCAGACTGAGAACTTCAGTAGCTCCATATGCAAGCTTGTCTTTTGCATTTCCTGCAAAATTCTAAGTCTCTAATGTGCCTCTCTCTTCCTTTATGTTCTTCTTTCTTGAGTCTAGTCCATGTACACGCATATTCACTTCTGGCCTTTTACCACTTTTGTTCTAATTTAATAACCTTTTGATAAAGCAGGTGAAGCATGTGTTTTCCAGTTTTTGTAAGATATATTCCATCTCTTATTAGAATTTTTTCATGAAGGCATCATAGGTGATTTTTCCTGGAATCTAAACTCTTCTCAGGGATTATCTCTGTCTCATGCATGCATGGCTCAGAAATTATCGTGACTTCCTACTTCTAAAATCTCCAACTCTCTTGTGTGAAGGAAAATTTAAAAAACGTTTCCAGTTTCTCTTTTCAGCAGGCATAACAAGCATCAATGATGTTAATGTCATATGTATCATGATATCATTATACCAATAGTGCAGTGTTGCATAATAATTTCTGATTTAAGTATATCATCCTCTAATTTTGTGCTGAGTTCACGATGCATGTGTCTTCATGATTGCCCTTTTTGCCCATCATAATGGATGTCGCTGCTCTTCTAGAAAACAAGTAACAAAATCTGGGAGTGAGAATCTCTATTCTAGTGCAAATTAATTTTATATAATTGATTTCCTCTAAAGATGAATTAAATGGTTAGTAGCTAGTATCAGTTTATTGTGGAAACCTTGGCTTGGACTGTGCCATTTTGGATTTTGTTACTCCAGATGGAATAATAACAATTAATATTTGGAACAGTCCACTCTTTGTGACTTAGAAGCATTGGACACATTAAATTTTCATTGGCAGCATCTTAGGCTTTGCAAAATTTGCACATCTTGAAAAATAGAGCAAATTAGTGAATTATTAGTGCTTCCATATGGATGATTCCTGATGCTACTAATCATTGTGCATTGATTATTGTTTTTTTTAAAGAGAGTTTGTGAGAAGAAAAAAGACAAAGGCAGCAGTGGGAGTACACATGAAATTTGCAAATGAAAAAAAGATGTCCAGGTTTTCCTTTATATTTGTTAATAGGGAATGATGATTGAATGATAAAAGCTTTTATGAAAGTGCCTCAGGTTTCAGAAAACACGAAGAAATAGCTCTAGTCTTTATAAACTTGTCTGCCTGTGTCATTAATGGGTCCATTTAAGTTATCTAGGGAGTGTAGAAAATATAATTACAGTAGTAAGCAGTTCTCTTGAATCATAACTTGCATCTCCTGACAAGATTACCAGAAATAAAGAATTTTTCCTGTAGAAGAAAAGTGACAAGTAGCAGGCCAGGAATGAGCTGCTAGAAACGATTATGGACATTATAATGATCTTTATTGGCTGAAATCTGCTGGCTTCAGTCTTTCTAAAAGATGTTCAAAATGCACACATATATGCACTGAGCTTTTTTGGAAAATCTCCCCAAACTCAGAAAGATCCATTGCAGGAGATTTATTTCATGGTAGTTAATGTTTCTTTCTATATACCTTCCATTGCCTAACCTAAATCTTAAAGGCAAGTAAGACATGGTGATATATATCTACAGATATTTATCCAATTGTTTTCAAAACTAATAATTTTTTTTTTTGAGGTTCTCGTTTTACCTTCTGAAGTAAAACCAGTTAGAAAGTTAAAATTGATAAATAATCTGTACTCAAATTTCTAAGTTATATTTACATTTTGGAATCTATTTTCCCGTGAGGAATTTGTTTACAATTCTGTCTCTGAACCTAAAACAGGTCATAAATCAAGATAAAGAAGGTTCAGAAAGAAAGAAAGAAAGAAAGAAAGAAAGAAAGAAAGAAAGAAAGGAAGAAAGAAAGAAAGAAAGAAAGAAAGAAAAGACCCCGAGGATATTTTCTGAACACAGAATTCCAGCTCCAAAACGGAAATGGTAGATGAAAACAAATGATTGTACTCATGGCATTTTACTGATTGAATTATTGAAACTTTTATTATCTTTTGCCTACATGGGTCAGCCTAGGGGCAGCTGTATACTGTATATTTGATAAGTAATGGTTTTAGTATTTATATATATACCAACATAATTGTAATTGCTAGACACATGCCCACAAGAAGTGTCTTTGGACATGATTGGTCAGAGGAAATATTTACCTTTCTTACTGGAAGTTTTTTTTTTTACATATCATTTGAATGTTATTAGTACCGTATATAAATATGTATTTTGTAGATGACCTCCACTGGATAGGTTCTGTCCATCATGGTCATAATTCGTAATGATCATAGATCCGGCCAATCACAGGACTGCTCTGATTTTATAACCTTGTGGCAGTCACTAAACCAACATTATTTTTGCTGAAAACAAAAATGCCATTTTTAAGCAAAACCTTCATAAAATACATGATTGTGGAATGCTGCAAATGGCTGTAATTCGGAGCCAGTTGCTTGTGTCCAAAGTGCAGTCATGTTCACTAATCTTAAAAGGATTTTTATGTTTTTATTGACCATTTGTAGTTGGGAAAATTGAGACATATGGAAAATCAAATAAACTGATTCAATTAATAAGGTTTTCTCATTGTGATAAGTAATTTTCTCTTGAAACGGTTATGCAAAAACCACCATAGGCCAATTTCATTAGTGATACCAATGGAAGATGTGCAGGAATACAAACTAAATTCCTACCGCAAAAGTCTTACAGTGAATCAGGTGTAACTTTATAAAAATATGACCAAGTCTGACAAATTATGGCAATTTAGACAGATAAAAATAATGATGGAGCAGATGTGTATTAAATCCTTCTGCTTGGAACTGTTCAGAGTCAGGCAATGAATGCAATCAGGCAAACAGTTAAGGTTAAATACTTATTTTTCATGATTGCTGCCAGTGACCACATTACAGATTGAATGTATAATAAGAATGTCTCATTCTTATTTATTCCCTCATTTGCTAATTGCTATCAGCCTCTCTCTCAGCCCCTTCTGATACTGGATATGATTCTCAACATAACCAATCACTGTGATAGAAAATAACACTATTTATGTTTGTGGTCCTCTAATTGCATACTTGGAGAGAATAGAAACAAATAAGGTTCAATGATTAGGAGGAGAAGAGAAATAGAAGAGGATGGCTAGACATATGCATGGATGAAAAGACAGACAGTGTAGCAGTGTAGTCAGGTTCTAAGGAAGACTCTCTTGTATTGGGATTAATTTGAATAACTTAGGGGATAAAATCTAATAACAAGGGACATTAAGGTATAAATATTCTTGAACTTTAGATTTCAGACCTTAGAGCTGATTCACTTTCACTGATTCATTTTCACTTTTGAAGATTTCAATTTGTTCAAATCAATACTGCAGATATTTGGGGGGGGAATGTTAAATAAGTAGATTTATATTTCATTCTTGAATTTTCGGGGTGTGTGTGTTTTTTTTTTGCACAGAGGTAGGTACAAAACAAAAAACAAAAAACCTCCCCAGGCAGCCTCACAATAATAGTTATAGCCATGTTTTATAAATAGCAAATGTTCTCCCTTTTAAAAAATGATAAACATACCCTTGCCTTAGGTATTCCAATGAGTTTTGAAAGACTATCATACAGATATTATATGATTTATAGGCTCTTTAGGTTTGGAGTTAGCCTACTCATATACTATGTAGCCAACAAGTTAAAAAACAGAGGGTTGAATAGAAAGAGATTTAGTCGTGAGGTAGAATAATTCCACAGCCACAAATATCTGACCAAATTAGAACTGACTAAGCTGCTAATGACGTCATACACTTTAGCTGACTTGCTCATTCTGCTGTTCCTAATGCTGAAACAGTATATCAATTGCTAATTGTATTTTTCTAGAACAGCAATAGCACTTAGACTTATATACCACTTCACAGTGCTTTACAGCCCTCTCTAAGTGGTTTACAGCACCAACATATTGCCCCCAACAATCTAGGTCCTCATTTTACAGAACCTTGGAAGGATGTGAGCAGGAGTGAAATTCAACCAGTTCAGACCAGTTCGGGAGATCAGTTAGCTCTGACAATCAGCTGAGAGCGAACTGGTTCACACCAACGATCAGCTGTTACCTGCCCGCTCCTGCGCTATACCGACCTATATTTCCTTTGTTTGAAGCACAGCTGATAAGCACAGCAGAGCAGATTGTCGCAGCTCAGCTGTTTTACTCACCGGGGCTGCAGTAGAAGGTATATTTTAGAGCTGTTTTCAAATGCATTGTAGAGCAAGTGTTTGGCGCTCGTGCACTCAGTGAACCAGTTGTTACACCGGTGAGAATCCCACCACTGGATGGGAACCTGAGTCAACATTGAGCCAGTAAGAATCGAACTGCCAAACTGTTGGCAGTTGGCAGTCAGCAGAATTAGCCTGCAATACTGCATTTTAACCACTGTGCCACCACAGCTCAGTTTCTGACTCTGATTTTCTCCAACTGATCCCACGTGATTAGTTTACAAAAAGATATATATTCATTTGTATTAAATGCCAAAATTAAAATTATCATTAGCTCAGCAATACTAAATGAGCCAAAAATTTAAATTTAAAATTATAGTCATCTACACATCTTTCATTCAGGAATTTGTATCTGTTTTTTGTCATTATTTATGGGTGAAGAACATGAGAACACATTCAAGAACTTAGTTACAACTTACGGTTTGTTAAAGTATCTTGTGAGTTCACTTATAGAATAACAGAATTGGGAGGACCTTTGCAATATTATATTTTTAATTTTTTAATTTATTGTAATTTAATTGTAAATTAATAAACAAAAATAAAACAGGAGTAATTATAAAAATACAATGACAGGGATAATAGGCACATTGGTCCACTTATGCACGCTCACTCTGCGGACCTCTTAAGTATGAAATCAGATTCATGCAAAGGTGGGTTTCTGCTGGTTCAGACCGGTTCGCTAGAACCGATTGTGGGAATTTCCCCCCGCTCACTGAACTGGCAGTGATGGCCAGCTGGACACACACACACCCGAATCGGTCCTCTGGCTTGAAATCCGTCCACCAGAGCAAAATGTAATCAAAAATAACCCTCTGCGCATGCACAAAGCCTTCTGCGCATGCACAGACAATTTTAACCTGGGAGTGACGCAAAACACGCACTTCCAGCATGACCTTGAACCAGTAGAGAAGGTAAGTAGAACCCACCCCTGGGTTCACGGAAGTCAATTTGTGACTAAAACTGTGAAAATTTATAGCTAAGACAACTGTATCAGGCAGAGCATTCCAGACTTTGATAACTCTTACAGAAAACATATTTTTTACAGTCACTCTGGACAAAAGCCATTCTGGACGAATGGCTGTCCAATCTCCTCTGCAACTTCTAAAGGCAAGCTGTTCTACTGATTAATTGTTCTTACTGACATTAAATTTATCCTTAGTTATAGGAGTGATGGACTTTCCTTTCTATGCATTAATGTTAATCACTTGAAAGCCAGAAGCAGTAAGGAAAATTGTGATCTTGTCTTGGAGAGTTCTTATTCAATAACATTAGACAAAAAGAATTTGAGGTCAGGCAGAATTTCTTAACTTCCAACACATTTATATCCACAGAGTCATATAGAAAACTGTACAAGATGACAACTTGCCATTAGATATTATTGTATCTGTTCTATAAACTTGATTTCCCCCACTTAAAAATGTCTAAAAATTATACCATGTAATTCCTTTGTCTATTCCACTTTTCTAAAGATTTTAGTGAGTCAATTTTTTATCTAGCAAAATGCAGAGCAAGGGAAATAGTTACAAAGAGTCAATGTCAAGATACTTTTTGTCAGTAAGAGTGTTCATGGATAACAATCAAATTGTTTTGTTCAGGTTATGAGAAAAGTTCACTAATAGGCCAGAACCAAGACAGGTTCAAAATCTAAAATCTAAGATCCAAGTATCTTAAGGACTTGTTCAATGTGATCTTTTCTAGTATCATCAGAGTTATTATATTATAGTTAACATTTCTTTTACTATCTGAGTTTTAGCAAAAAAGAAAGGTCTTTTTGCTTGTAGAATTCTATTTTATGAATTGTCTTTTCAGATGGCATTCATCAAGCTGCAAAACTGTATATTTTTAGTTATTTCACCAAAGCTTAAACCTTCTTTTGAAAAGTTTTTAAAAAGAAATGTTACTGATTATGGATGGCTTCTTATAATTGTTTTCCTGTGCCTTGTCAGTTTTTGTGTTAATTTTGGGAAGTTTTAATTTTAAAAAATATTTTACTTATTAATTTATTTTAATTAGCGTAGAGATTCTAGATTCAAAAATTGGAATAAGAAAGGTGTGGAATTGTGATAGTTTGCATAAAACTATTTCCTTCACCAAAATGATGAATTGTGTTATCACACCACAAACTCTATCCTTTGTACATGCATATGACACCAGGATGCACACAAGGAAGACCTTGCATTCTGCTTGTCTCAATATTCTATGCTTTGTGCAATGATATATTACTGAATATTTCTGTTTCTATTCAATATTCTTCATTCCAGAAGTCAAGGACAATATCTGGAGTTTGCTTGTGAATGCCCATCCAAACGTAGATTATGCCTGCATAAGTTTATCATGGAATTACAGAACTGAAAGAGGTTATTTAAGTTACTGAAAACTATTTCCTGCCCAGTGCATATCTATGAATGATTGTTAAATTAGTGCATGAATTAATTAATATTATGGATATATAAAGGTCTATAGGATTCCACCTTTCAGGGCAAGTCACAACACTAAGGGATCAAAACTACAGGACATTACACAACTCTTATTGTCATATTATAATAGCCTTTCATTTATCTCAGATAAATGCTGGCCACAATATATCCATAAAGTTAAAGGTTCCCTTCGCACATATGTGCTAGTCATTCCCGACTCTAGGGGGCAATGTTCATCTCCGTTACAAAGCCGAAGAGCCAGCGCTGTCTGAAGATGTCTCCATGCTCATGTGGCCGGCATGATTAAATGCCAAAGGCACACTGAACGCTGTTACCAAAGGTGGTTCTACTTGCATTTTTTACATGCTTTTGAACTGTTAGATTGGCAGAATCTGGGACAAGTAACAGGAGCTCATCCGGTTATGCGGCACTAGGAATTCGAACCTCTGAACTGCCGACCTTTTGATCAACAAGCTCAGCGTCTGAGCCACTGTGTCTCTTCATATCCTTTATTGGGCATCAATAAAATCTTCTCTGAAATCTTGCTAGTTCTGAAGTAGTTCTATTAGGTAGTTCAAGAAAACTAATAAACTTTAGTATTTATAATTGTTTTTCTGGGAGAACATTGCCTTAAAAGAATTACTGTAGTCACATTCAGTATTTGCCTTTTGCTATTTTCAGCTTTAGACAGTGATTACTATAGCTTGAGGAAAATAGCAGGTTAGCTGCATGTTATGATTTCCCAACATCCTGATGTGTCAGTAAAGTGTCTGACAATAGTAATAATGCAACCATTATTTATTTTAAAAGTGGATCATTTGGAAAAAGAAATATAGGATATTAAAACAATTATTTGAAGAACTTTATTCTTTGTTGTATACCTTACCAGGATTATTTTATTTATTTATTTATTTTAGAAAATGTATATCGCCAACTATTCACACATGGTGATTCAATGCGGCTTGCAGGAATATAAAAACCTCATATATAAAACAATAAAGCTAAAAAAAAGAGAATAATCATATAATAAAATAATAAAATAATATATAAAAAAGAACCCCATCCCAGTGACAACACAGCACAAGAGCCATTTAATGGTTCCCTCCCACTCTGCATTCCCTAGGCCTGCTTGCAGAACTCGGTCTTCAGTGCCTTCCGGAAGAGTGTTAGAATGGGGGCCATTCTAATTGCTGGGGGAATGATATTTCAGAGAGAGGGAGCCACCATGGAAATAGCCTTCTGGGTCCCATCAGGTGTATCCAGGGGTGGGTTCCAGATATTTTTGCTGCTGGTTCACTCAGGGTCGTGCTGCATGCGTGCACGTAAAGAGCACGTGTGTGCACACGCAGCAATCAAAAACTAGCTTCTGCGCATGCGCAGAAGTATAATTCAAGATGGCAGCACCCACGGAGACACCGACAGGTCCATGACATCATTGCCAAGTTGCTACCAGTACTATAACACCGGACAGAACTGGTAGTAACCCACATCTGGGTGCATCTCCTTAGGGCTATATATTTAGACACTGAGTGCCCAAACTGTGCTCATGCCCAAAGTGAAAGGTGTGCATGCACGGAAACACGTGCATCAGAGACCTGAAGACCAGCTGGCCGGTGGGAAGAGGGGCATCCCAACACTGGCAGAGCGGCAAGAGGTAAGATCTTTTTCTTTCTTGAGCTTCTGTTTTGTCATTTGCAGGGAAACAGAATCTCACGAAAAAAACACCATGGAGATGGTGTGAAGGTTCGCATGCCAGCAAAGAGGGCTCTGTGTGCCACCTCTGGTACGCATGCCATAGGTTTGCCATCACGGGCCTAGGTGATGGGACCCGCAACATTCTTTGCCTCCCTGCTCTGCTGGGTCAGGTAGATATGACTGGCAAGAAATGGTCCCTCAGATAACCTGGTTCCAAGCCATGAATTCTTTTTTTTCAAGCTAGCATTTGACTTTGATCTCTGGTGAGGTGGATGTCTTGTTCAGGATAAATGTGGTGCGTTTGATTGGACATTTGTATTGAGATTGATTATGTTTGACTTGCTTTATTTGGAGCCTTTTGATAGAGATTGTTTGATTTGTTTGGTTCTATTGCTTCATTTGGTGTTAATTTATGATGGGTATGAGATTATTGGGGGCAATTTGCTGACATTGTAAACCACCAGGAGATTGCATGTACAATATATACTTGAAGTATGCAAGCAAGCAAGCAAGCATATTCATCAGAAAGTTTGGAAGATATAAAAAATGAATGAATATATGTCAGGTATAAAATGAAAGGTCAACTAAATCTTTCTTTGGTGAGGTTTCCAAGGTATAAGAATGATAGTCTTATATTTATCTTGCATATGTTTCAGATTTTGAGCAACATTTCATTGATGAGCATGAATTCTGATTAATAAATGTTAATCACTGTTCCAATTTAATTTTCATGATATCCTAAACCTGTGATGGCAAATCTGAGGGCACGCTACATCATGTTGCTCTGGCCAGCTGATTTTTGGCCTTCTGGAGGGCGTGGAGAGGCCCAGGCGAGAGAACGAAAAATGGCCCAATGGGCCAACCAGAAGTTAAAGCCTGGGGAGAGTGAAAAATGACCCAACGGGTCAACCGGAAGTTCAGAGGTTTCAGTCAAGCCTGTGAGCATGTGCAGGGGGGGGAGCCTGCACCTACACAGGGGGGGAGGGCATTGC